>JAABKJ010001392.1:0-30771 GCA_011634705.1 Andricus grossulariae | reverse complement strand
GAATTTAAACACTTTTATAAAAATTCAACTCTTTTGTTGACAATTGAATTTATCGGTTAAAAATTAACTTTTTTGTCGGAAATTCATATTTTTGACTTGAATATTCAACAGTTTTGCAGAAAATTCCAGTCTTTGATTGAAAATTCAACCGATTGGTAAAAAGTTATTTTTTTAATGAAAATTTAACTGGTTTGTAAAAAATTTGTCTCTCTGACTTGAAATTTCAACATTTTGGTAGAAAATTCAACTATTTTTTTTTAAAATTTAACTCATGGATTGAAATTAACTTTTTTGTTGAAAATTCATATTTTTTAGTTGAAAATTCAACAGTTTTGTAGAAAATTCGTCTTCTTCTTTCTTGAAAATTGAGCAATTTTATTGATATAAATTTTTGTTGTGATACAAATTTGACTGTTTTCGTAGAAAATTCATCTATTTGTTTGAAAATTAACTTTTTTGTAAAAAAATATAACTTCTGTATGAAAAATACTTCTTTATGGCAAAAATTAACATTTTTATCGAAAATACATATTTTCGAGTTCAAAATTCGTGTTTTTGACTTGCAATGTCTTCAGTTTTGTAGAAAATTAATTTTTTTGGCTTCAAATGAACTTTTATGTTGAAAAATTAAATTTTCGAGTAGAAATTTTCGATTAGTTTTGTAAAAAATTCATTTTTTTGGCTTTAAATTAACTTTTTTGTCCAAAATACATATTATTGATTCGAATATTGAACAGTTCCGTAGAAAATTCAGGTATTTGGTTAAAAATTCAACCGATTGGTAAAAAATTATTTTTTTAAATGAAAATTTAACTTGTTTATAGAAATTTTTTTTAACTTGAAATTTCAACAGTTTGGTAGAAAATTCACCATTTTGGTTTGAAATTAAATTTTTGTCGAAAATTCATATTTTTGACTTGCATATTCAACAGTTTTGCAGAAAATACCAGTATTTGATTGAAAATTCAACCCATTGGTAAACAATGATTTTTGTAAATAAAAATTCAATTAGTTTGTTGAAAATTTATCAAAGACTTTTTTCTTAAAGCCTTTCTGACTTGAAATTTCAACAGTTTAGCAGAGAATTCAACTTTTTTTTTTAAATTAAACTCATGTGTTTAAATTTACTTTTTTGTAGAAAATTCAATTTTTCGGTTAAAAATTCAACCGTTTTGTAGAAAATTCGTCGTTTTTTGCTTGAAAATTCAACAATATGATTAAAATACGTTTTTCTGGATTGAAAATTCAACAATTTTAGTAGAAAATGCAACTATATTGTTAAAAATGAACTCTCTTGTAGAAAATATAACGTTTTAAATGAAAAATTGGTCTTTATGGTTTGAAAATTCATCTCTTTCGGTAGAAACCTGATTGTTTTTGGTGAAAAATGCAAAGATCTTTATTAAAGTCCTTAATTTGAAACAGTCGATTGAATATGTAGGTGCAATTTTTTTACCCTTTGTTGCAATATCTGATCCTTGAAGCTAATTCGATCAGTCGAACGTGGCAAGAAAGATTGTGGAGAGCAGACTGAGCATAAGACAGGTGAATTTTCTTGCTTCAGCAGGAATCTCAGAGCCGGCCGGTGAATGTGTTCAATTATTTATTTTATTTTATTTTATTTTCTTACGAGGATAATCGTTTTCGCTCTGCTCTTTGCTTGCCTTGCCTTGCCTTGCCTTTCAAATATCTCTTCACTGCAAAAAGGTGTGTCATTCGATCCAGAGATTTTCATCACGATCATCTATCTCAACATTTTCAGACCCTCGCTCAATTTTTTCTTTATAGAGCATCTGAAATATATTTAATTTATGATTAATTACTTATTAATTAAATATTATCATTATATATAAATTATAAAAATTAAATATTTTTATTATGATAGAAAATCATTAGAGGAAAATCAGTATAGAAATAAATAATCCTGATTTATTGAAATTAGTGATGCAAAAAATAGTTAAAATATAAGCGATTGATTTATTTATTTACTTAACGTAGGATTTCAATTTATTTCAAGACTTGTATCTTCATTTTGAATTTTCAACGAGAAATTAATTTTTACCCAATCAGTTTGATTTTAAACCAAAAATTGCATTATTGTAATTTTTAATCCAAAATAGTTCAATTGAACGAAAGAGACTAATTTTCAACAACACGGTTGCATTTTTAATTGAAAAAAAAAATAATTTTTTAACCAAAAGAACTGGATTTGCAACGGGAGAGTTGAATTTTCAAACCAAAAATTTCTACCAAATTTTGGAATTTGGAAGTCGAAATGTCGAATTTTCTGTAAAATAGTTGCATTTTCAACCTTAAATATGAATTTTCAACCAAACAAATATTTTTCTACAAATAGTTAAATTTCACACATAAAAATAGGATTTTTTTACAAAACCGTAGAATTTCTTATCAGGAAATGAAATTTTGTAGAAAAATAGTTGCATTTTTTATTAAGAAATAAGAATTTTCAACAAAGCAATTAATTTTTAAACTAATAGTTGAATTTCACACATAAAAAGAGGATTTTTATACAAAACAGTTGAAATTTTCATCAGGAAATGAGAATTTTTAACAAAACAGATAAATTCTTTATCCAAAAATAAGAATTTCGAACAAAACAATTAATTTTTACACGAATAGTTGAATTTCACACGTGAAAAGACGATTTTTCTAAAAAATCGTTGCATTTTTTATCAGGAAATGAGAATTTTTCAAAAAACAGTTGAATTTATTATCCAAAAATAAGATTTTTCAACAAAACGATTAATTTTTGAAAAAATAGTTGAATTTTATACATAATTGGATGATTTTTCCACAAAACTTTGGAATTTTTCATCAGAAAAGAAAAATTTTCAACAATACAGCTAAATTCTTTATCCAAAAATAAGAATTTTGAATAAAATAGTATGATTTTCAACCCAGAAATATTTTTCATTTAAAAAGAAAGAAAATTTTCAACGCGAAATTATGTGGTTTATTAAAAAAAATTTCGAACAAATAATTGAATTTTACACATAAAAGTACGATTTTTCTACAATAACGTTGAATTTTACATCCAGAAATAAGATTGTTAAACAAAAAACAGTTGAATTAAAAAAAAAATATACTCATAAGTAAAAAAAAGGAAACAAATTTAAAGGCGAAAATATAAAGTTTCAACAAAACAATTAATTTTTAAACAAATAATTAAATTTCACACATAAAAAGAAGATTTTTCTAAAAGACTTGTTGAATTTTTCATCAGGCATTGAGAATTTTCAAAAAACAGTTGAATGTTTTATCCAAAAATGAAAAATTGTCACCAAAACAATTAATTTTTGAACAAATAGTTGAATTTTACACATAAAAAGAGGATTTTTCTACCAAACCGTGGAAATTTTCATCAGGAAATGAGAATTAAAAAAAAAGACCAGTTGAATTGTTTATTCAAAAATAATAATTGGCAACAAAACAGTTAAATTTTTTATCCAAAAATAAAAATTTCCAACAAAACAATAAATTTTTAAACTAATAGTTGAATTTTATACGTAAAAAGAGGATTTTTCTATAAAACCGTTGAATTTTTTATCAGGAAATGAGAATTTTCAAAAACGAGTTAAATTCTTTAACTAGAAATAAAAATTTGCAACAAAACAATTAATTTGTAAACAAATATTTGAATTTCACAAATAAGAGAACGCTTTTTCTACAAAACTGTTGAAAATTACATCCAAAACTGAAAATGTTCAAAAAGAAAGTTAAATTTTCAACAAAGAAATATTTTCCAGTCAAAAAAAAACAAAACAAAGATCATCGCAAAAATATGAATTGTCAACAAAACAAATATTTTTTATACAAATAGTTAAATTTCACACATACAAATAGGATTTTTTTACAAAACCGTAGAATTTTTTATCAGGAAATGAAATAAAAAAAAACAGTTGAATTTTTTATTAAGAAATAAGAATTTTCAACAAAGCAATTATTTTTTAAACTAATAGTTGAATCTCACACATAAAAAGAGGATTCTCATATAAAACCGTTGAATTTTTCATCAGAAAATGAGAATTTTCAATAAACATTTGCATAATATATCCAAAAATAAAAATTGTCACGAAAAAAAATTAATTTTTAAACAAATAGTTGAATTTCACATATAAAATGAGAATTTTTCTAAAAAATCGTTGAATTTTTTATCAGGAAATGAGAAATTTCAAAAACCAGTTAAATTCTTTATCCAGAAATAAAAACTTGTAACAAAACAGTTTAATTTTTAACCGAAATTTTTTTCAATAAAGTGATTTTTCAGTAATTTTATATTCGTTTCTTTCTTTGAAAATGTAACTATTCAGTTGAAATTTTTTTTTCGTTGAAAATTAATTTTTTCAATTGATAATTTAACTATTCCATTTTTTGTGAATATTTATCTTTTTC
This sequence comes from Andricus grossulariae, assembly GCA_011634705.1. Classification (NCBI taxonomy): domain Eukaryota; kingdom Metazoa; phylum Arthropoda; class Insecta; order Hymenoptera; family Cynipidae; genus Andricus; species Andricus grossulariae. The sequence continues at coordinate 26,358 of JAABKJ010001392.1, read as the reverse complement.
AGTTGAAAATTCCTCATTTTGGGTGAAAATTTAACTATTTCTTAACAAATAACATGAATTTTCAACAAAGTAGTTAAATTTTCAAATAAAAAAAGATAAAATCACCATTAAAAATAGAATAACTAAATTTTCAGTTAAAACATTAAATTTCAACTGATTAGAAAAAAAAAAATTTTCAACAAATTAGTCAATTTTTCAACCAAAATGATGAATTTTCAACTAAAAAAGATAAATAATCATAAAAAATGGAATAGTTAAATTACCAATGGAAAAAAGTAATTTTTGAGGAAAGCAAAGAGAATTTTCAATAAAATAATTAAATTAAAAAAAAAAAGGAAGGAACTTTCAATTAAGACAATAAATCATCAACTAAAAAATACTCATTTTTAACTAAATAGTTTATTTTTCAACCAAAAAGACAAATTTTTATCCAAGAAGTTACCTTTCTACCAAAAAATAAAAATGTCCAACAAAGCACATAAATTTTCAACAAAGTAATTAAATGTTCAGCTAAAAAAAATAAAACCATTAAAATGTAATCGTTAAATTTTCAGCATAAAAACTAAATTTCAAGAAAAAAATCAAACAATTTTCAAACAAAATAGTTAAAATATTTAATAATAATATTAAAGAAATAGTTAACTTCTTAATTTTTCATAAAAAAAAGAATTGTTAATAAAATAGTTCAATTTTTAAGCAGGGAGATGAACTTTCAACTAAAATACTAAAAATACTAAAAATACTGAAATACTAAAAATATTAAAAATACAAAAAAATACTAAAACACTAATTCAACTAAAATAAAGAATCTTAATAAAAAAATTACTATTCAACCAAATTGTTGAATTTTTTACAAAGTAGAATAATTTTTAACCAAAAGAGATTAATTCGCAACAAAAATGTAATAGCTAATATTTAAATCAAATCAGATTTTAATTTTTAATCAAAAATATTTTAATTCAACTAAAAAATACGAATTTTCAACAAAATACTTTAATCATAAACCAAAAAGACAAATTTTCAACAAAACTGTTGACTTTTTAACCAAAAAAGATACTTTTGAATAAAACTGTTTAATTTTCAATAGTTTGGATTAATTTTAAAACAAATAGTTAATTTTTTAACCAACACCATGATATTTTAAGCAAGTAGATTAATTTTCTAATAAATAATACTAATTTTCTACTGGAAAAGATCCAATTTATTAAAAAAAAAACGAGTTTGTATTTGTGTATTTAATTCAATTAAAAAAACAGGTTCTCTGTACATTTTGAATAAATTCTAAATTAGGCAAAACATATATTGAAAATTTATAATTTTGTACCATTTTTCACTAGCAAAAACTGTATACTGAAAAAATTCGAGACAATTTTAGTATTGATAAAAAAGTTTGTTTAAATATTTAAATGTGTACGTGTTTCCTCAGTTCATTAAGAAGAGCATTAAAAAAATTGAAAACATTTTTTTGCTACTTTAGGTATAAATTAATAAAATTGCATTTTATCTCATTTTTTGAAATATTATGTTTAGACGAAAAACTTTTTTTCTCGTTTTCCATCTAATTATTTACTTCTATAAACTTTAGGACATTTTTTTCTTAATTTTTCCGATAAAAAAATTAAAAATTAAAATATTTCCAATCAACTTCCCGAAAGCTGAGAAATTGAAATTAAAAAAAAATTTGTTCCTAATGTCAAATAAACTTTTCAGTGCTATTACCGACGAACATAATTATTTTGAGCTTTTTCGTGCCACCCTAATCTTCAGTATGCCGCTGGGTCTAATAATAATTTAAAAATTGATAAGAAATTTTTTTAATTGAAAAAATTAAAATTTTTTTTCAAGAACAAACAAAAAATATTCAATAATGAGAAAAAATATTATTTTCTGAACAATAAGAATAATATTTCGAAATGTCAGAAAACCGGTTTCAATAGTAATAATTGATATAATTCGCGTGTGCCCCACTGACCGCGAAAGGGAACAATAAAACTAAATAGGGCAAATGCATAAATTTTTGACCGATTAACCCAATTGATGCAATTGATTAACTTCAATTGATTGCAAGAAAATATGGTTAATAACCTATTTAAGTGTTACGCGTTTCTTAAAAACTTTGGCCTTCTAACGTTCGAGTTCATCATCGTCATCAATCATCAAATAATAGTTAATAAATAACGTCGCAGGAAAATATCAACATAAACTTTCACACGTGGCATACTTTTCGGATTAAAAACAAAAAAAAAATAAAAATATTTGCATTTTTTAAAAATTATTAATTTGTTATTTAGGTTGCGAAATTGATAAAGCTGGTATTTGCTGTATTTTTGTTATTTAAATGCACTATTTATACTGATTTCGATATTAAATTATATAATTTTCTTAAATAACTATAACCGCAAAATAAAAAATAATAATTTTCATTGACATAAATAATTATTATAAACAAAATTCACTTATTTGACATTTGTATAAATGGACCATTTTTCTCTTCTGCGCAATAATTTTTTTTATCTGAAGAATAATATTTTGCCACAATAAATTGGCACTTAATAACAATTGTTATTGTTATTAATGAATTTTATAAACAAATTCACTTATTTGTCATTTTTATAGAGAAACAATTTTTCTACTCTGCGGAATCATTTTTTTGGTCTCAGGAACAATATTTTTACATCAGATCGAAACTCAAAAACAATTGTTATTCTTGTAAACAATTTCTATAAACAAATTCTCTGATTTGGCATTTTTTATACAGACATTTTTTCAAGGATATTTTAAACAACTTCTAGTGATAATTGTTATTGTTTTTAATACTTTTTGAAAGAAAATTCACTTTTTTGGATTTTTCAACTTTTAATTCATTTGTTATAAATGAAAATGGTCAAAAACAACAATAATTAAAATTAAAAGTTATTGAATGTTAAAATTTTGTCTATAAATATAATTCCCGAAATAAAAATAAATTATTGCACTGAAAAAATTGCTATGTTCACAAAATGCTAAATATGTAATTTTGTCGATGAGAATTATTTATAAAAATGACAATTGTAGTGACAATGAAAAATCTTAAGTGCCAAATCTGGATGAAAACAAAAAAATTCTATTTATAAAAATGAAAAATAAATAATTTTTGTTTATAAAAATTGGTTATAACAATAAAAATGGTTGTTCAGTACAAATTTACTGTGTCAAAATATTATTCATTGGATGAAAATAAATTATTCCACTAAAAGAATCATTTCTATGTTGAAAATGTTGAATAAGTAATTTTGTTTATCAGAATTGTTTATAAATAAAATAACAATTGCAGTTGAGTAACAATCTATCGTATTAAGATATCATTTTTAAGATGAAAAAAATGATTTCGCTGAAAATGAAAATTTTTTGTGAAAAAAATTCTAAATCAGTGCATTTGTTTATAAAAATTGTTTACAACAAAGAAAATTGTTCTTAAGCGTAAACCTATTGTGTCAAGATATTATTTGCCAGATGAAAGTAAATTAGTCTGCAAAAAATACAAATTTTTCGTATAAAAAAAATGCTAAATCATTGGATTTTTTTATCGAAATTGTTTATAACAATGTCAATTGTTGTTGAATATCAATCTACTGTGTTGAAATATTATTAATTAGTTGAAAAAAATTATTTTAATAAAACTGCACATTGTTTCTATAAAAAAATGTTAAAAAAGTGCATTTGCTTATAAAAATTGTTTATAACAATGACAATTGTTATTCAGTATTAATCTATTCTCTTAAATATTATTCTTTACATAAAAATAAATAATTCTGCACAAAAGAAAAATGTTCTATCTACAAAAATAACAAAAAAGTGAATTTGTTCATAAATATTGTTTATAACAATGACAATTGTTATTCAGTGCCAATTTATTGTTTTAAAATACTATTCCTAATATAAAAAGAAATGATGCTGCAAAAAAGATCAATGTTTTACCTATAAAAATGACAAATTAGTCAATTTGTTTATAAAAATGGTTTAAAACAATAAAAATTATTACTGTTCAGTATTCAATTCTAATTAGTCATGCATACTAGATAATTTAATAACGCAATCAGTATAAATAATCCAATTATATATAAAAAATACAGCAAATTCTAATTTTATTCATTAATTTGTTTATAACAATTGAATAAATGAAGTAATTTTATATACGATTTGAATTTATATTCACCGAAGGTAAAAGACTACTCCTATACATTTTTCAAGAAATATCAAATAAAAATTGCCTCTATAAACAAAAAAGGCTAAGACAGTGCATTTGTTTGAAAAAATTGTTTATAACAATCACCAAAGTTTTTCAATGCTAATATATTGTCTTAAAATATTATTCTTCAGTTGAAAAGAAATAATTCTACAGAAAAGGACAATTTTCTATCTATAAAAATGACAAATCAGTGAGTTTGTTTATACAAATTGTTTATAACAATGACAATAGTTATTCAGCGTCAATCTATTGTCTCAAAATGTTATTCTTTATATGAAAAGAAATGATTCTACAAAAAAGAAAAATTTTATATCTGTACAAAGAACAAATAAGTGAATTTGTTTATAAATATTGTTTATAACAATGAAAATTGTTTTTCAGTGCTAATCTATTGTCTTAAAATATTATTCCGTAGTTGAAAAGAAATAATTCTGCTGAAAAGAACAATATTGTGCTTATAAAAATTACAAATCAGGGAGTTTGTTTATAAAAATTGTTTATAACAATGACAATAGTTATTCAGTGCCAATCTATTATCTGAAAATATTATTCTTTATTTGAAAAGAAATGATTCTGCAAAAAAGAAAAATGATCTATCTATAAAAATGATAAATCAGTTAATTTGTTTATCGAAATTGTTTATAAAAATAGCAATTGTTTTTCATTGCTCATCTACTTTTTCAAAATATTATTCTTCAGATTAAAAGTAATGATTCTGTGGAAAAGAAAAATGTTCTATCAACGAAAATGACAAAGAAGTGACTTGTTTATAAAAATTGTTTATAACAATAAAAAATATTACTGTTTAGTAGTCAGTTGCAATTAGACATGAATATTAGATAATTAATTAACGAAACCAGTATAAAAGATGCATTCAAATACCGAAAATACAGTAAATTAAAATTTTATCTAATAATTTGTTTATAACAATTGAATAAATTAAGGAATTTGACCTAAATTTTTACTTATTTTCACCGAGAGTAGAATCCTATAAATTTTTTAGGAAATATCAATAAATGGGTCAGAGTAAATAGAACAAATGTGCAAAAATATGGTTTTTGGCATTTTGCAACTTAAATAACAAATTAATAAAATCAATATTAAAAAATTAACTTTGACAGATTTTTAAAAAATTTAATAGCTTTAATTCAAAAGAAAAAATTTGATCGTTTCCGAAATACCTCTAAAACTTTTTAAACCGAAAAATCAACTTTTTAATCACTGTGCGACATTAATTATAAATTAATTATAAATTATTTTTATTATAAAAGATTGATTTAATTCGTGCGGGTCTAAAATTAAGACTACAATTCTAAACTTTATTTTTAATTCTCAGACATTGTTGATTAATTAATTTTTGAATATTATTTTAATTTTGAATGAAAACCTGATTTTTTATTTTGAAGAGCTTTAAATACCAGCCCATTAAAAATGAATATTTGGACTTTGATATTATCCTAAATACGACGAGGTTGCATAATTAAAACATAAGATTATGATAAGGATAAATTCTTCTGCGTTTTTTACAATACATGTAACTGATAAATAGGGAAATTTTTTTTCTGATTGATTTTTCAACTTTAAATAGAAAAAATGTCTATCAAAGCCAGTAATTTGTTTATTGCTTAATATTATTGTTATAAACAAATTTTATAAACAAATAAACCATTTTTATCTATTTTTTTTTACAAAAAATGATTTACCATTTATTATATATCGAAGTAGCTTCTCAGACTTATTAAACTCTAGAAAATTGTTGATACTTAACATTCGGCTTTGTTATAAATAATTTAGGTTAACAAATAGAAAATTTTCATCCATTTTTCTCGAAAAAAAAATTATTTTTTATCTTACGTCATTCGAAATAGTTTCGTAGACTTACTCAACTTCAGAAAATTGTTAACAGCTAACATTTGTATTTGTTATAAATAATTAAAGTAAACAAATAGATAATTTTCATCATTTTTTCGCGGAAAAATTTATTTGCTGTCCAATATGTACCGAAATTCAAAAAAAATTTGTAAAACTGACAAATAATTCAATTTGTTTATAAAATTGTTTATAAAAATAACAATTATTATAAAAAAATAAATGGTAAAGTTTAGGAATTTTCTGTTCTTTATTATGTTTTAGAAGCTAATTCTATATATATTAGACAGCAAAACATTTTCCGGGAAAAAAATACGAAAATGGTCTATTTGTTTAATTAAATTATTTATAACAAAGCTAAATGTTAAGTGAAAACAATTTTTTATAGGCTTTTGAATTTGAGAAAATACTATAATACATACTGAATGGCAAAGAATTTTTTTCGTGAAACATGTATGAAAATGGCTTATTTTTTATAACAATAAATTTGAACTATAAACAAATTATTTGTTTTCTTTATTAGCTGAAGTTGTAAATCAAAATAATTTAAAATATTGATAGGGGTTAGGAGCTGAGAAAAAAATATTATTCTTGAAAATCCACTTTTTTGTAAATTTGTTTTTTTGTAAATAGGCCAAAAGTAAAGAAATTAAAAATATTGCACTAATTCTAAAAAAATTCAATTTTTTTTAATTCTGAAAATTATCAGGGGTAATTTTGACAGTTAAAGAAACACTTTTAAGAGGTGCAATTTGAGAGAAAATAAAATTAAAAAATGAATAAAAAAATTAAATAAATAAGTTATTGAAAAGATAATTTTGCGAGAGAAATTATCTCGATTGTGAGCTTAAATTCAGATAGTTGGCAATTAAACTTTGCCTTGCATAATTTTTGTTTTGTTGAATTTATTTTTGGTATAATTTTCAGCATGTTTCATAACTTTGGTAATGATTAGAATTTTAACTTAAATAATTAAGGGTTTACATTAATTAGTTTAAATTTAAAAGCTTCATCTTATTATTGATAAAATATTTTAAAAACACAAGATAAAAAAGTTATTTATATAGAAATGTGTGGTTATTTTTAAAATCGTGATAATTATGCGTAATTAATAATCTTGTGTCGATACAACTTTTTCCTCATTAAACAGTGATAACTTGCGGTAAATTAATTAATCAATTTGTTGTTGTTTTTTAAAACGAGAATGTTCAGTTTTGAAAATTAAAAAATTGTGCATCTCAATATCATTCAGAAAATATTTGGGTTCATTAAAGAAACCGTTTCTTCGGGATAATTTTGTCATTTAAATAAAAAACAAGTGAAGAATGAAAAAGACTGATTTTAAATTAAAAACATTGGAAAAAATCATTTCTTCAAATTGAGAAAGCTCTTCTTTGAGTCAAAGAATTTTTTCTTTGACTGAGAGAAAATCAATATTTTTCTTTGATTCAAAGAAGTTTTATTTAAAAATAAATTTTTATTTTTTAATATATTTTCCTTTTTCTTTTATTTCTTCTTTCTTTTCTTTTCTTTTTCCTTGAACCAAAGAAGCTTTTCTTCAACTGGAGCCAATAGAAATTTTTCTTTGATTCAAAGAAATTTGTTTTGAATGAAAGAATCATTTTGCTGAGTGACTTCGTGAAAGTTGGAATTATTAATATTTTTTTATAGGACTTACCCTTATTTTTAAGACACATATCCCAAAGCACGTAGTTTAAAATGAAGAAAAATGATAGAAAAATGATTATTGTCGAGATAATTTTGGCACTTTGCGAGGAGAGGCGAGGCGAGGAAAGGCGAGGCGAGGCGAAGGCTAGAAAAGTTGCGGAAAAATGGATATCTGACTTTCTTAAAAGCGGCTTGCAAAGCAACGTCCGATGCCATTGAACTCAATTGCAGAAGTGGATGTGGAAAATGAAACGGTCTGAGGAGTATTTCCATTGGTCCCAAATATAAAGCTGCTAAGTTAACGGAGGCATTCTCAGTTATAGAGTGCATTACTTACTACATACAACTACATTTTATATACATATTCTCTCAATATATATGTATGTATGCATCTCTACAATGATTTATGCAATCGCGCTATTTTTCTTGAATGATTTTTAATTCACCGTCTCTGGATAACAGTTATTGATATCCAATCGACTATCCCAGAATTAAAATCTTGAGAAAAGTTTGTAACGCAGGCACAGCTGTTGGAAAAATTCACAACTAAAGGAGAATTGACAACCACAGGAAAACTCAGAAAAGAAGAAAAATACACAGCTACAGGAAAATTGAGAACCAAAGGAAAATTCACAGCTAAAGAAAAATGTACAAGCACAGGAAAATTCACAGCTAAAAGAAAAATTCACAGCTAAAAGAAGATTAACAACCAAAGGAAAATTCAAAGCTAAAAAAAAGTAAGTTACTAAAGGAAAATTTACATCTACGGGAAAATTAAGATCCAAAGGAAAATTCACAGTTGAAGGAAAATTGACAAACACAGGGAAATTCACAAAAGAAGAAAAATTCACAGCTAAAGGAAAATTAAGAACCAAATAAATATTCAGAGCTACAGAAAAATTAGGAGCCAAACAAAAAATTCGCAGCCTAATTAAAATTGACGACCATAGGAAAATTCACAGATGAAGAAAAAATCGCAGAAGAAAAAATCGCAGCTAAAGGAAAATTTACAACCAAAAGAAAATTCACAGATAAAGGAAAATTAACAACCGAAGCGAAATTCAAAACTGAAGAAAAATAAACTACTAAAGGAAAATTTACATCTACGGGAGAATTAAGAACCAAAGAAAATATCACAGCTAAAGAAAAATTGACAAGCACAGGCAAATTCACAGAAGAAGGAATATTCACAGCTAAAGAAAAATTCAGAACCAATAGAAAAGTCACAGCTACAAAAAAATTAAGAATCAAAAAAAATTCGCAGCTACAAAAAAATTAAGAACCAAAACAAATTCGCAGCTCAAGTAAAATTGAAAACCACAGGAAAATTCACAGATGAAGGAAAATTCACAGCTAAAGAAAAATTCAGAACCAAAAGAAAATTCACAGCTACAAAAAAATTAACAACCAAAAAAAATTCGCAGCTTAAGTAAAATTTAAAACTACAGGAAAATTCACAGATGAAGAAAAATTCGCAGCTAAAGGAAAATTCAGAACCAAAAGAAAATTCACAGCTACAGAAAAATTAAGAACCAAAGAAAAATACACAGCTAAGGGAGAATTTTAAAATAACAGGAAAATTCACAACTAAACGAAAATTAACAACGGAAGAAAAATTCACAGCTAAAGCCAAATTAAGAACCAAAGGAAAATTTATATACAGAAAAATTCACAGCCACAGGAAAATTAAGAACCAAAGAAAAATTCACAGATAAGTAAAATTAAAAAACACAGGAAAATTCACAGATGAAGACAAATTCACAGCTAAAGGAAAATTGACCACCAAAAGAAAATTCACAGCTAAAGGAAAATTAACAACCGAAGGAAAATTCAAAGCTAAAGAAAAATAAACTACTAAAGGAAAATTTACATGTACGGGAAAATTAAGAACCAAAGAAAAATTCACAGCTAAACAAAAATTGACAAACACAGGCAAATTCACAGAAGAAGAAATATTCACAGCTAATGAAAAATTCAGAACCAAAGGAAAATTCACAGATACAGAAAAATTAAAAACTGAAGGTAAATTCACAGCTGAAGGAAAATTTACAACCACGGGAAAATTAAGAACCAAAGAAAAATTCACAGCTACAGAAAAATTCAGGATCAAAGGAAAAATCACAGCTACAAAAAAATTAAGAACCAAAAAAAATTGGCAGCTTAAGTAAAATTGACAACCACAGGAAAATTCACAGATGAAGGAAAATTCACAGCTAAAGGAAAATTGAAAATTACAAAAAAATTCATAGACGAAGACAAATTCACAGCTAAAGGAAAATTAAGAACCAAAGGAAAATTCACAGCTACAGAAAAATTAAGAACCGAAGGAAAATTTACAGATACAGAAAAATTAAGAACCGAAGGAAAATTCACAGCTAAAGGAAAATTTACAACCACGGGAAAATTAAGAACCAAAGAAAAATTCACAGCTAAAGAAAAATTGACAAGCACAGTAAAATTCGCAGAAGAAGAAAAATATACAGCTAAAAGAAAATTAAGAACTGAAGAAAAATTCACAGCTAAAGGAAAATTGACAATTACAGAAAAATTCATAGACGAAGACAAATTCACAGCTAAAGGAAAATTAAGAACCTAAGGAAAATTCACAGCTAAAGAAAAATTGACAAGCACAGGAAAATGCACAGAAGAAGAAAAATATACAGCTAAAAGAAAATTAAGAACTGAAGGAAAATTCACAGCTAAAGGAAAATTAACAACCGAAGGAAAATTTATAGCTAACGGAAAATGAACTACTAAACAAAATTTACAGTTCCTGGAAAATTCACAGCTGAAGGAAAATTCACAGCCAAAGGAAAATTGACAAACACTGGAAAATTCATAGATGAAGAAAAATTCAAAGCTAAAGAAAAATGAAGAACCAAAAAAAATTCACAGCTAAAGAAAAATTAACAAAGGAAGAAAAATTCGCAGCTGTGTGAAAATTCGCAGCTGGAAAAAAATTCACAGCTAAGGAGAAGTTAATAACTAAAAGAAAATTCACAGCTACAGGAAAATTAACAAATAAAGAAAAATTCACAGCTAAAAGAAAATTAGGTACCAAAGAATTCACAGCCGTTGGAAAATTAACTTCCAAAGCAGAATTTACAACTAAAGGAAAATGCGCAGCTGTTGGAAAATGAACAACTAAAGAAAAATTCACAGCTAAATAGAAAATAACAACAGAAATAAAATGCATAGTTGAAGGAAAATTAACTACTAAAGAAAAATGTACAATTCTTGGAAAATTCACAGCTGAAGAAAAATTCACAGTTAAAGGAAAATCCACAGCTCTTTAAAAATTGCACAGTTGTTGAAAAATTAACAACTGAAAAAATACACAGTTAAGGGAAAATTAACTACCAAAGGAAAATTCACAACTAAAGGAAAATTGACAATTACAGGAAAATTCACAGTTCGAGACAAATTCACATTTACAGGAAAATTAAGTACTAAAGGAAAATTCACAACTAAAGGAAAATTAAGAACTAAAGAAAAATTCACAGCTTAAGGAAAATTGACAACCACAGGAAAATTCATAAATGAACAAAAATTCACAGCTAAACGAAAACTAAGAACCAAAGGAAAATTCTCAGCTACAAAAAAATTAAGAACCAAAGACAAATTCACAGCCAAAGGAAAATTGAAAAACAAAAGGAAAATTCACAGATAAAGGAAAATTAGGAACCAAAGAAAATCCACAGCTTAAGAAAAAATATCAAGGGAAGAAAAATTTGCAGCTGAAGGAAAATTCACAACTGACGGAAAATTCACTGTCAAGGATAAGTTAATAACCAAAGGAAAATTCACAGCTACAGGAAAATGAAGAACTAAAATAAAATTTACAGTTACAGAAAAATTAAGAATCAAAGAAAAATTTACAGCTCAAGTAAAACTGATAACCACAGGAAAGTTCACAGATGAAGAAAAATTCACAGTTAAAGGAAAATTAAGAACCAAAGAAATATTCGCAGCCATTGGAAAATTCACAGCTGAAGAAAAATTAAAAACCAAAGGTAAATTCACTGCTACAGGAAAATTAAGAACGAGTAAAATTCACAGCTGTTGGAAAATTGACAGCTAAATAAAAATTAACAACCGAAGGAAAATTCATAGCTAACGGAAAATGATCTACTAAAAAAAATTTACAGTTCTTGGAAAATTCACAGCTGAAGGAAAATTCACAGCTAAAGGAGAATTGACAACCACTGGAAAATTCATAGATGAAGAAAAATTCACAGCTATGGCAAAATTAATAAAGGAAGAAAAATTCGCAGCTGGAGAAAAATTCACAGCTAAAGGGGAAGTTAATAACTAAAGGAAAATTCACAGCTACAGGAAAATTAAGAAATAAAGAAAAATTCACAGCTAAAGAAAAATTAACAACCGAAAGAAAATTCATAGCACAAGGAAAATTAACTTCCAAAACAAAATTTACAACTAAAGGAAAATGCGCAGCTGTTGGAAAATGAACAACTAAAGGAAAAATCACAGCTAAAGAAAAATTAACAACAGAAAGAAAATTCACAACCAAAGAAAAATTCGAAGCTGTAGGAAAATTCACAGTTAAAGGAAAATTAACAACTCTTTGAAAAATGTACAGTTTTTGAAATATGTACAACTGAAGAAAAATGCACACCTAAAGGAATTTACCTAACATAGAAAAAGTAACAACTAAAGGAAAAGTCGCAGCTGTTGGAAAAATTCACAGTTAAAGAAAAAGCCACAGCTAAAAGAAAATTAACAACCGCAAGAAAATTCATAGCTGAAGAAAAAGTAACAACCGAAGGAAAATTCAGAGCTGTAGGGAAATTGCTAAATGTACAGATGTTGAAAATTCACAGCTAGAGGAAAATTGACAACCACAAAACAATTCGTAGTTGTTAGAAAATTCAAAGCTAGAGGATAATTGACAAGCAAAGTAAAATTTACAGCTAAAGGAAAATTAATGACCAAAGGAAAATTCACAGATGTTGAAAAATTAGCAGATGTTGGAAATTCTAAACCAAGAAAATAATGAATTTCCACACGGAAATTCACAACTAAAGGAAAATTAAAAACAAAAGGAAAATTTAAAGTTGTTGGAATATTGACAACTAGAAGAAAATTCACAGATTTTGGAAAATTTGCAGATGATGAAAATTCATAACTAAAGGCAAATTGACAACTATTGGAAAATTTACAACTAGAAGAAATTTTACAGATTAAAAAATCAAGTAATTGGTTAAAAATTTATGAATTTTGTGGAAAATTAATTTTGTTGGTAAAAAATTAATCACCTTGGTTAAAAATTCAATTATTTGGTAAAAAAATTAACATTTTTGTGGACAATTCATTTTTTTGGATTAAAAATTCGACCGTATTGTAGAAAAAAAATTTTTTGACTCGAAAGTTCAACAATTTGGCTGACCCCTTTTTTTCTGTATTGACTGAAAAATCACATGTGAAGGAAAATTGACAACCACAGGAAAATTCACAGCTTTTAAAAATTCATAGCTGAAGGAGAATTCACAACTGAAGGAAAGTTCACAGCTCTTTGAAAAATTCACAATCTTCTTTGGTTGAAAATTTAATTATTTTGTTCAAAATTCTTCTTTTCCGATTGGAAATTCATCTCTTTTGGTAGAAATTTCATATTTTAGCGTTGAAAATTCAACTTTGCTGTAGAAAATTCGTCTCTTTTTTTTGAAAATTCCGCAATTTGGATAAAATTTTTATTCCAGTTTATTTTGTTAAAATTTAGTTAAAATCCAATTTCACTGCTATTTTGATCGCTCAAATGGCATTTTTATCAAAGTTTTAGTTATTGAGTCATTATCACTCTACAGCAGAATAATTGACTTTTAATTGACCTGCCATCCTCATGCTATATATATACCTAAATACATACCTATATCTCAGGTATTTTCGATTATCAATCGCAAAAGGTAGATAAAACAATTGATGAAAAAATTCTCGAAAAAACTTTCTTTTATAAATATCGTTCTCATATACACACGAAGAATGATATAAGTTAAACAAATTATCATTATTATTATTATTATTACTTTGTTTAAATAATTTTCTTTCTAGTATATTTTACTTAAAGTTTGCTTAGACATTTTTTATTAAATTATTTAAATTATTTTTTGCTTTTCAGTCTTTTGCAAATGTTTCGCAATTTCGAGCGGTCTAATTAAAAAAAATTTCATTATTATTATATTGCTTCTTTCCTGTATATTTTTATAAAAGTTATTTTTAAAATTTTGTTGATTATGTATTTTATTTCCTGCTTTTTAGTCTTTTTCGAATGTATCGGAATTTCGAAAAGCGTAATTAAATTTTTTTCAAGTATTATTATTATTATTTTGTTCAAATTATTCTGTATCTTTCTAGTATTTTTTCATTAAAAAAAAAATTCTAATTTTTTATAACAGATTCATTGTCTAAATAGGTGAAACCTATTAAACATTGAAGCTTTTTTTTTTAATTCAAAATTTCTTTTCAAAATTTCTTTTATATTGTAATAATTTAAATTTTAATACTTATCCGATTCCTACTTTACCGACAATTTTTTCGCAATGAATTACGTCGTCAAGAATTTCAATGTCAAGTTAAAAACTTGGTTAAATTGAATAAACAGGATTGAGAAACTATTTGTATCATAATACATTTTTGCAAATACAAAAAAAACTTAATTTTGAAATATTTTTGAAAATCTTTTTTTTTCATATTTCCAGAAATATATTACCATACAAACGTTTCTAAGTGACTTTTAAATAATTTACCAAAAATTTTAACATGATATCCTAATTCGTGTGGTTGTGAGTTGTTGCGAAAAAATGTAGGTAAAGTAGGAATCGGGAAACTATTACGTGGCCTTAATCGATTTTTTGTAATTTACACAAAAATTCAATTTCTAATCCAATCATTGCTGATTTTAATTTTTTTTAAACAAATGGCTACATGATACTAAAATTGGTATTCACAAATTGGAAAATTCTCGAATCCGAACGATAAAAAAATTGTTAAATAATAAAATATTAAATGATAGATATAATAAAGATTTTTATTTGATCAACATAGTTTCTTTTAGATATTGTTCATTAGTTTTTATTTTATTATTAATTTATTATTCAAACCGTTTTTTATTTGTTTAGATTCGGGAATTTTACAATTCGGTAATTTTATGAACTCCAGGGAATTTTGAAATTCATAAATTTTAGATTCTCCGCAATTTCCTGATTTCAGAAATTTTCTATTTCAAATATTATCTTTTTCGTGAATTATATAGTATCAAATGTACTTCGTTGTTGTTCTTAAAATAATTGTTTGTATATTATTTAAGTACAATGTGTTTTTTGATAATTTTATTTTCACTTCACTGTAACTTTCATAAGTTTTATTTTACAGAAATAATTTTTGACGAAAACAGAAACATGACATTTTAATTAAAAATACATTTTTCTATTTTATTTTCCAACTACGATATTAACCAAAGAGAAAAATTTCCTTATTGTAATTGAGTCCCTAAAAAAGCTTATGTAATTTGAAATTGGGGAACTTGGACTAAAAATCGCGTTTAAAAATATCCCATTATTTTCGATTTTGAAAAGATGGGGAAATGAGTAAAAATAGCGCTTGAAGAATACCCCAATATTTTTAACTCAGAAAAGTTGGGGAAATTAAGAAAATTGGTTCAAAAATTAACGTCAGAAAAAAACCACAATATTTTCTAGTTGGAAAAGTTGGGAAAATTGGTTTGAAAATCACATTTAAGAAATATCCCAAATATTTTATGGAAAAGGTCGGGACATTTAGGAACTTGAACCAATAATCACTTTAAAAAATAGCCCAATATTTTTGAGTTTGAAAAGGTGGGGAAATGAGGAAAATTGGTCTAAAAATCCTGTTCAAAAAATAATCCTAATATTTTTTAGTAGGGCAGTGGGAAATTAGGTCCAAAAAATCACGTTTAAGAATACCCCAATATTTTTGAATTGGAAGAAATGGGGGAATTGGAGGAATTGTCGTAAAAATCTTGTTTAAAAATACCCCAATATTTTTTGGTTTGAAAAAATGGTGAAATTAAGAAAATTGGTCCATAAATCGCATTTAAAAAATACCCCAATATTTTTTGGATGAAAAAGATGCGCAAATGGGTAAAAAATCGCATTTTAAAATACCCCAATATTTTTGAATTGGAAGGGGTGGGGAAATTGGAGAAGTTGAGTGTAAAAATCGGGTTAGAAAAATATTCCAATTTTTTTTAGTAGGGCCGTGAGAAATTAGATCCAAAAATCACGTTTAAAAATACCCCAATATTTTTGAGTTTGAAAAAATGGTGAAATTAAGAAAATTGGGCCATAAATAAAATTGAAAAATACCCCGATATCTTTGGGTCGAGAAAAATGGAAAATGGGTAGAAAAATCGCGTGTAAAAATACCCCAATATTTTTGAGTTAGAAAAAATGGTGAAGTTAAGAAAATTTGTCCGTAAATCGAATTTCAAAAATGCCCCAATATCTTTGGGTTGAAAAAGAAGGGAAATGGGTGGAAAAATCGCGTTTAAAAATATCCAAATATTTTCGAATTGAAAAGGGGGAGAAATTGGAGGAGTAGGTGTAAAAATGCCGTTTGAAAAATATCCCAATATTTTCTAGTAGGGCCGTGGGAAATTAGGCCCAAAAATCGCGTTTAAAAATACCCCAATATCTTTGGGATGGAAAAATGGGCAAATGGGTAAAAAATCGCGTTGAAATACCCCAATAATTTTGAATTCGAAGGGGTGGGCAAATCGGAGAAGTCAATGTAAAAATCGCTTTTGAAAAATATCCCAATTTTTTTTTTCTAGGGCCGTGGGAAATTAGGTCCAAAAATCACGTTTAAAAATACCCTAATATTTTTGAGTTTGAAAAAATGGTGAAATTAGGAAAATTGGTTCATAAATCGTATTAAAAAAATACCCCAATATCTTTGGGTTGAGAAAAATGGGCAAATGAATAGAAAAATCGCCTTTGAAAATACCCCAATATCTTTGAGTTGAAAAAGGTGGGAAAATTGGTCCAAAAATTGCGTTGGAAAAATACCACAATATTTTCTAGTTAGGAGAGTTGGAAAAATTTGTCTAAAAATCGTTAAAAAAAATACCCCGATATTTATGAGTTTGAAAAAATGGTGAAATTAAGAAAATTGGTCGATAAATTGCATTAAAAACATACCCAAATATCTTTGGGTTGAAAAAGGTGGGGAAATTGGTCCGAAAATCGCCTTTGAAAATATTCCAATATCTTTGAGTTGAAAAAGGTGGGAAAATTGTTCCAAAAACTACGTTGAAAAAATACCACAATATTTTCTAATTAGAAGACTTGGAAAATTGGTCTAAAAATCGCTTTAAAAAAATATCCTAATATTTTTCAGTTGAAATAGTTGGGGAAAGTGTAAAAATCGCGTTGAAAAATGCCCAAATATTTTTGAATTGGAAAGGGGGAGAAAATGGAGAAGTTAATGTAAAAATCGCTTTTGAAAAATATCCCAATTTTTGTTTCTAGGGCAAGGTCTGAAAATATGTCCGAAAATCTCGTTTAAAAATACCCCAAAATTTTTGAGTTGAAAAAGGAAGGGGAAATTTGTGAAAAATAGAGTTTAAGAAATATCCAAATAGCTTAAAGTTGAAAAAGATGAGAAAATTGTTTCAAAAATCTTGTCTAAAAAATACCCCAATATCTTTGTGTTGGAAAAGGGTGGGGAAATTAAGAAAATTGGTCAAAAAATGGCACTGGAAAAATATCACTATATTTTTTAGTAGGGCCGTAGGAAATTAGGTCCAAAAATCACGTTTAAAAACCCCAATATTTTTGAGTTTGAAAAAATGGTGAAATTAAGAAAATTGGTGCATAAATCGCATTTAAAAATACCCAAATATCTTTGAGTTGAAAAAAGTGGGAAAATTGGTCAAAAAATTTCGTTGGAAAAATACCACAATATTTTTTAGTTGGAAGACTTGGAAAAGTTGGTCTAAAAATCGCTTTAAGAAAGTATCCCAATATTTTTCAGTTTTAAATGGTGGGGAAAGTGTTAAAATCGTGTTGAAAAATACCTGAATATTTTGGAGTAGGGCAAGGTCCGAAAATAGGTCCACAAATAGCGTTTAAATAATGCCCCAAAATTTTTGAGTTGAAAAAGGAAGGTGAAATTTGTGAAAAAATAGAGTTTATGAAATATCCCAATATCTTCAAGTTGAAAAAGATGAAAAATTTGTTTCAAAAATCGCGTTTAAAAAATACCATAATATCTTTGTGTTCGAAAAGGGTGAGGAAAGTTTTTAAAAAATCGCGTTGAAAAATACCCAAATATTTTTGAGTAAAAAAAGGGTGGAAATTGGTAAAAATTTGTGATTGTAAAATACCCCAATATCTTTGAGTTGAGAAAAGTAGGGAAAATTGGTCCAAAAATTGCGTTGGAAAAATACCACAATATTTTCTAGTTAGAAGACTTGGAAAAGTTGGTCTAAAAATCGCTTCAAAAAAATTCCCCAATATTTTTCAGATGAAAAAGGTGGGGAAAGTGCTCAAATCGGGTTGAAAAATACCCGAATATTTTTGAATAGAGCAAGATGCGAAAATAGGTCCAAAAATCGCGTTCAATTAATACCCCAATTTTTGTGTGTTGAAAAAGAAAGGGAAAATTTGTGAAAAAATAGAGTTTAAAAAATATCCAAATACCTTCAAGTTGGAAAAGATGAGAAAATTGTTTCAATAATCGCGTTTAAAAAATACCTTAATATCTTTGTGTTCGAAGAGGGTGGGGAAATTAAGAAAATTGATCAAAAAATGGCGCTGGGAAAATATCACAATATTTTCTAGTTGAAAGAGTTGAGGAAATTGGTATAAAAATCGCGTTTGAGAAATACCCCAATATTTTTGAGTTTAAAAAGGGTGGGAAATTGGTAAAAATATAGTGATTGAAAACTACCCCAATGTCTTTGAGTTGAGAAAGGTAGGAAAAATTGATCCAAAAATTGCGTTGGAAAAATACCCCAATATTTCTGAGTTTGAAAAGGCGGAGAAAGTAGATAAATTATTCAAAAAATGCCACAATATTTTCTAGTTGGATGAGTTGGTGAAATTTGTCCAAAAATCGCGTTCAACAAATACCCCAATATTTTTGAGTTTGAAAAGGTGGCAAAAGTGGTTCAAAAATCGCATTTAAAAAATTTCCCAATACTTTCTAGTTTATTTTCCGTCATTGATTAATCTCATCTAATATTTCACTGCAGATCAAACCTTTTTAAATAAAATAATTCTCGCCAAAAATTAAAAAAAAAATATTTACAACAATTTGAGTAGTTTAATTTTTTTACTGGGTATGAGGTATTAGGTAGTAGAAAAAGGGCGACGAAATACCATTATGTCGAGACGGTGAAAAAAACAAGCTGCACGCACACGACCGTACAATAATGAATCTCACGCGCGCAAAGAACGATTTTTTTTCTAGCAGATTGCCTATGTACGCTAATTCTAGCTGAATGATCCAATAAGCTTAAATGGATTTCTCGGCTCGTCATGAGACTTCCCGCTGGTTTTTCAGTCAGCTGATTCTCCCCGAGCGCGAAAAAACAATGCCCACCGATTAATTATTTAAAGAACAGTTCATGTTTTATATTATTTAAACAAAATCAAAAATTGTATTTCAATTTTTCTCAGAGAAAATTTTGATACATCTTCAATTGAGACTTTAATTAGTCAAGTTTTTTTGGCACAGCCTAATTTTCCCCTGGGTCTCTGTTTTGACTTTAAGGTGCTTCAAACGTGTTGGTTTTTAGAATAATACAAAATACGGCTAAAAGAATTAATTATTTAATGTATTATTTATTTATTATATACACCTAAGGCTCATACATGTGCACGACAAGAGCCCTTTTTTTAAAAAATGGACTTGTTGTTTTTTTTTGTTTTTAATTGAAATATTTTAAAATATGCTGAATTTTGTGCGCCTGGAGACGGGCAACGCGACACTGGGAGTGTACCCGCGGTGGACCGAAAACAGGCGCTCACCGTTTCAAAGTGCGTTTCAGTTCACAAAAAAAAACAACAACAAAAAAACGATTTTTCGAAAAAAGGGCTCTTGTTATGCATATGTATAAGCCTTCAGATTATGTGGTAAAAATATTACATCAAACAATTCATCCTTGTAGCTGTATTATTTATTATTTTAAAAATCGTCTATTTTGAAGCACCTTAAAGATGACCCTGAAGTTTGCCGATATGGATTTTAAACTTTTGTAATTAATTATAAGCAAAAGGAGTGTCCGATCAAAAAGAAAAAACACTTTCTGATTGCGCTTTTTCTAAAATAATTTTTTAATCAATTACATTATTTTTTAAAGGTTTGCAATTGTTATAGACAAACTAAGCGTTCGATCGAAAAACCAAAAATATCCTCGGATTCATCTCCGAAATGTTTAGGTGCCATTTTTGTTTTTTTAAATTATTATATCATTTGTTTTTTCACTTGTTTTTCACTTGTTTTTCAACTTGTTCCAACTTTTTAGTTAGAGTGAGGCGATCAATAATTTTATTCAACAGAAATAATTATTTAAATAATCTATTATTATTTATAACAATATTCTCTTAGAATAATGCTAGAAATTTGCAGTTTTTTCTTAAATTTTCCACTTTTTGTTAATTTTTCAATCAGAGTGAGCTTATGATTAATTAAAGTTGACAAAAATAATTTTTTAAACAATTTATTATTATTTTTATTAATATTCTCGTTGAATAATGCTAGAAAGTTTAGGATGTTTCTGAAATATTTATCCTTGTGGCATTTTTTCACTTAAAACGAGGTAAATATTAATGAATTTGTATAACGTAATTATTTAAACAAATTATTATTATTTATAACTATCTTCTCCTACAGTAATGCTAGATAGTTGTGATTTTTTTTAGATTTGCGGCTTCTTGTCAACTTTTCACTTAGAACGAGGTAATAATTAATGCAATTTAACAAACATAATTGTGTAAACAAATTATTGTTTAGAACTATCCTCTCCAAAAGTAATGCTAGCTAATTGCCGTTTTTCTTCTGAATTTTTTAACTTTCTGACAACTTTTTACTTAGTGAGATAATATATAATGCAAGTCAACAAACAGATTTTCTCGTACTTTTTAGTTATAAATAAATAATAAATATTAATATTATTATTAATTTTTAAAAACGCTCTCAGTAACTACTTCAAGAAAAATTTACATTATATATGATCCATATAGCCAATTTAAATATATTTTAAATGTCTCTTTTACTTCAGAAAAATATAATTACAAAAAAAAGAGATTGTTTAGAAAATTGTTCTCGCAAATGTTTATTTATTGTTTTTTCATAACTAAGGATCTAAAGCAAAGTTGAAAATTTCAAAAACACCTAACTCGCAACTTTCTACCAATTATCTGAGAGACGATAGCTATGAACAATAATGAATAGTTTAAACAATTTGGTTTGTACAATTTAATTAATTATTACCTCGCTCTAAGTGAAAAGTGGACAAACACGGAATATTAATAAAAAACGCAACTTTATAGCATTATTCAATTAGAATATTATTAAAAATAATAATAAATAGTTAATTAATTATTACCTCACACTTAGTTAAAAGTTGAAGATAAGTTAAAAAATTTGAAAAAAGCGCGACTTTCTATAAATTACCTAAAAGAAGAGTTATAAAAAATAATACATTGTTTAAACCATTTATGAACATATTTAATTATCAGTAGAAAGTAAGATTTTATGTATAAGAAACAATTTGTATTAAGAAAACATCAAAAAATTATAATTAACGCCAAAAACTCGCACAACCCAATTATTCATCTATGGGATTTTTTGGGACACTATAAAACAAACTTATGGGGGTGATATTTAAAAATTATTTATTCACTTTAATTCTATAGCTAATTGTGAAGTAGAATTTTAAGTTTGAACTTGATTCACCTAATATTGATGATTCTAAAGAAAATTTACAAAAACATCCTTTTTTCTTATGGGAAATAAGTGTTTAACGTCATGGGGCTGGCGGAACCTCTAAATATCATTTAAAAAAAAACGAATTTATTTTTTTTTGTATTCCAAAAAAATATATAATGCATTTTTGGGCCACTCTAGTGTACATTTACGTGGACCTGTATGGATTTGAAACTTTTGTAATTAATTATAAGCAAACCAAAGATCCGATAAAAAACAATGAATACTTTTGGACTCGTCTCTGAAATATCCAGGTAATATTTCCAAAACAAATTTAAAGGTATATTCTGTTTTTTGATAGGACGCTTAGTTTGTTTATCAAGCTTTGCAAAGTTGCAAATTATTAACAAATGTTTAAATTGTTTGAAAAATAGCATTGAAAAAATTACGAAAGGGGAACCTAGATATTTCTAACATAAATTGAATGGTGTTCTTGGGTTTTCGATCAGACGTTTAGTTTGCTAATAACAATGGCAGAACATTAAAAAATATATAATTGTTTGAAAATGGTTTTAAAACAAAAATACAAAAAAGGTGCGCCTAGATATTTCAGAGACGAATCCAAAGGTGTTTTCGGTTATTTGATCGGACGCTTCGTTCGTTTATAATTAAGTGTGAAAGTTTGACATTCATATCTATGGCCAACCTTAGGATCGTGTTTAAATCTAGGTTCAAGTGAATTTTTTTCTATTCCTCAGACCTGACGAGCGTAGTTCGGCTCTCACATGCGGAGAACCTCGGTCAGACCAGTGACAAGTATGCGCGCGCACGTTGCTGTGCATCCCACTCTCTGCCGTCCGCCCGGCAGAGAGGGGTTGCGTAGCAACGTGAGTGCCTGGCGTGCGCGCGCACGCTTACCGCTGGTCTAATTGAGGCACTCACGTTGCTACGCGTCCCCCTTTCTGCCGGGCCGACGAGAGTGGGATGCGTAGTAACGTGCGCGCGCATACTTGTCACTGGACTAACCGAGGTTCTCCGCATGTGAGAGCCGAGCTGCGCTCGTCAGCTAACTTTACTTAAAAAGAAAAGGAGGCACCGCAAATAAATTCATAATATAAACGGGTCAACATTAATTGTAATTTTCCATTCAATAAATCCTTATTAAATATATTTTATTGAAATTCATTTAGATTGTCCTTGTCCCACTCAGCTAAAAATAGTTAAGTAAATAGAGGATCACTAATAGAGAAACAGGCTTTGTTATCAAATTCGGAATTTAGCTGTTTAGGTCATTAGGGCATAACACCACTATTTCCATCTTTTTCTATTTTTCTCGTTTTTCCACTTAGACTCGAACCGGATTATTTAATAAAATCTAATAAGGAAATCCACCTATTTTTCGTTAAGATTAAATTCTTTTTGATTGGAAAGTCTACTACTATTTTTTTGGTTGAGAATTTATCTTTTTTTGGTTAAAAGTTTAATTATTTGAATTGAAACTAAATCTATTTCATTGTAATCTTCTATATTTGGCAGAAATTTTTTTTTTCGGTTGAAAATGAATTTTTTAAGCTGAGAATTGAACTATATTGGTATTTTATTTTTGATTACAACATTTTTTTTCAGTTGAAAATTTATGTATTTTGTTGCAAATTTGTATTTTTTTGGTTAAAATATCAACTATTAAATTTTTGTATTTGTATTTGATACAGGAAAGTTACTAGGGTTAAATAACCCTCTAAGAAACAGGTTGAGAATTTATATTTTTTGGTTGAAAATTCACCTACTTGGTTGAAATTGCAACTACTTTGAAAATTAATTATTTTGGTTGGAGATTCATTATTTAAGTTGAAAATTAATATGTTTGATTGGAAATTTACCCATTCGATTTTTTGTTAAAAGTTATGTTTGTTAGTTGAAAATTTATATATTTTGTGGACAATTCGTTCTTTTTAATGGAAAATTAATTTTTTGTTGTTGAAAATTAATGTATTTTTTTCTTTATTTCATAGGATTTTACCCAATCGTAAGAAAAATTCGAGTCAAATTAAAACATATTTCAGACTTTTTGAAGTTTGGAAGTAATTTAAAAATATTGTATAAAACGGAAATCTTTCCACGTTTTAAAATATTTTCAATCCCTTGAAAATTTCTTAAATTCCTAAATATCATAAAATTAATCTTTCAAAGAAAAATCATTTTAAATTTGCCCAAAAATTTCAAAAAAATCTTTCAAAGTTTTAAAATATCTCAAATCAGTTATAAAATTTTGAATAATCTCTCATAATTAAAAACGTCGCCTTAAAATATTCCAGATTTTTTGTTAACATTATAAAACATCCAAAATTGTACGAGTCAATCTGCCAATACAGGAAAATTCCCTAATTTTGAAATTCCTGAATCTAAAAATGTACATTTTGTTTTCAATTTCTTGAAATCTTTCCAAATTTAGAAAAGTTTTTGAAATTGAGTCTAAACTTTTAAATATCTTTTAAAATGAATTGCATTTTTCTTAAAATTTTTTAAAATGATACAAAATTGAAAAAAATTGCCTCGAAACCTTGGAGATACCTTTTCAACAATTTTCGGAAATCTTTAGAAATGCTTAAAATTTGTACGCAAAATAAATTGTCCAAAATAAAGAGAATTTGAAATTTTCCTAAAAATCTTAAGACAAATTTTTTTCTCTTGAAACATTTCAAAATTCTTAAAAAGCTGCTAATTCTGTTATTCGAAATCTGCCAAAATCGATGAAAAATAAAAAAATAAAAATTGCCTTAGAATCTTCCAGATTCTTTTTCGAACATTTTGGAAATCTTTTGAAATTTTAAAAATCTTTTTAAATATTCTCTTAAAATTGATTTTTCAAAACTAAAAATTATTTTAAATTTACCAAGGAATGTTACCAAATTTTTAAAAATATTTTGCAAACTTTGAAACCCCTTAAAAAAATTAAAATTTTTTTGAAATCTCAAAAAATTTACATTTTGTTTTAAATTACTTGGAATCTTGTGAAATTTTAAATTATGTTTGAAATTTTGTCAATACTTCCAAGTATTTTTTAAAATGATTGAAATTTGTCCACATTTTTTTATTAAGTCCTGCAAAATTAAAAAAAAATGCTTTAAGATCTTTCAGATTCTTTTCGACTATTTTGCAAATATTTTTTTATTTTATGTCAAAATTAACTTGAAAAGTTTTGGTCTACAATTTTCTACATTCTGTTTGGAAATTTTAAGAAAATGTTATTAATATTTTGAAGTCTTTTCAATTTTCTTGAAAAAGTCATTTTTCAAAATCAAAAATTATTAAAAATTTTGGTAAGAGAAAATTTTATTGACTTGAAACGTTTCAAAATTGTTAAACAGCGTCTAATTTTGTTGTTTGAAATCCGCAAAAATTTTTGAAATATTCTCTTAAAATTAATTTTTGAAACAAAAAAAAAGTTATTAAAAATTTTCTTAGCAATCTCACAACATCTTTTATTATTATGGCAAAACCTTTAAAAATCCTTACAAAGCTTCTAATTTTTTTTTTCGAAATCTTAAGAAATCTAAGTTTTGTTTTAAATTTTCCGAAATATTTTCAAAATTTATATTGTTTGATTTTTTCAATACTTCTAAATATCTTTCAAGGCGATTAAAAATTTTCCAACCTTTTTTATTAAATCCCGCAAAAGGAAACAAAAATTGCCTTAAAATCTTCCAGATGCCTTTTCGATAATTTTGGTAATTTTTTTCAATTTTCTCTTGAAATTGATTTTCCAAAATGAAAAATCATTTTAAATTTTGAAGTAGAATTTTTTATTTTCTCAAATACACGAGTTTTTTGCAAAATTTTGTAATCTTGCAACATTAAAAAATTTTGAATTAAAATTTTGTATATTCCGTTTCAAAATCAAATCCCTCAATTAAAAAAATTTTTTAATAAAAAAGAACTCAGGTGATAACTCATAAAAACTTAATTTGAAGAGAATGGGGCATTATTTAAATAAATAAATACCTAAGAGATTTTGGCAAGTGAGCAACAATGCATAATTGGAATATCATCAGAATTACTTGCTTCGTTGGCTTTATTTTCATCAGGAATTAAAAATAATTTTTTGAATTGAATTTCAAGTTAAAATCACGACTCTTGTATTTAATTCTAGCATTTCAGATTCGTTACACGAATTTTTTGTTGCAAACCTGCTTAGTTTTGCTCTTGCGCAAGGCGATACTTTTCAACTTCTTTTTATCCCATGACCCATGCTACTTTCTCTGATACTTAGATGTTTAAAATCAAATGTTTGAACAACGTATTATCGTTTTTAGAAATTTTCTCTTAGAATAGAGTAAGAAAGGCGCGGTTTTTTCCGAAATTTAGAGCTGTCGTTATTTTTTCCCGTTTAAACTAAAAATTCTGCAAATTTCAGGTTTATGAAAAATTTAAGGTTATTCGAATAAAATATTCAATAATAAATAATCAATGGAATAAAGTTGTCCAGCACTTTGATATACAAAGTGTGATGTGTAGATTTTTGAAGATTTCAAAAATAATGAAACTCTTTAAGAATTTAAAAATTTTTTAAGATAATAAAAAAAAATTCCTAACATTCCTTGGAAAATTTAAATTGATTTCTTATTTGAAAAATTTGATCTTAGGAGAAAACTGAATAAGAT
>JAABKJ010001391.1:0-30771 GCA_011634705.1 Andricus grossulariae | reverse complement strand
AAAGTTTGAGCGCGCTTACGCAACGACCATATGTTATGTTCTATGTACTTCAGATAAAAATGACTAAATTTGCATTGCATTTAAAATGAAGTAGGAAATTCCTTTACTTCAGCGTATATTTCCGTATGTTTCTAATAAATCGTACAATCAGAAAGATTTTTTCCAACTATCTGAAAAGGGGAGAAAAAAATTATCCTAGTCGTTTTTGGAACATATATATGATAAATTTTTTAAAACAATTTTTAAATAATTTAAAAATAATCGTTCGGAAAATAGTAGTGTTGGGAAGGAGGTATAGATTGTTTAGATTGATCTAGAATTTTCGTGTTATTTATACGCCACAAACAAATGATGTTTACTGCAAACGTTTTTGTTTACCCCCATTACACAGCATAAAAAAGTTGAACGTTACGTCATCAGGTTTAGTTGGCTATAAATAAAATTCACAATTATTTTACAAATGAAATACACGATTCTTTGGATTTTGGGACATCAGAGTTTGTGACGGCTTCAAGCATGACTTCTACCGCCATTCTTACCCCGTGCGTCCCTGATCAACTATATAATCAAACTATAATCAATGTGTTCATAATTTTTGAAACATTATGCAACTTTGTGCTAAGGTGCCTTGAAAATCTTTTTGTAGAACATTCGATTTTGTGACTACCATACCCGAGGCCGTCACAAAAAAAAACGAAGATCAGCGTAAACGGTTGAGCCATGTTCCACCACACTAAAAAAATCATGAAAAATTTGAGTTGTAGTACACAATGCAAGGATTTTTCTTGAAAAAATAAAAGTGGTATCTCTAAAACAACATAGGGGAAAAAATTACAAATTTTTAAAACATTTTTCTAATGCTTATTTTTTGTTTAAGAAACTCATAAATTTTTTGTCTAATTCTTCAGAGTGGTCTTTAAGACATACATTTTGTTCATTAAAAACGGTCCAGCTGTTTTCGAGAAAAATCACTTTTTTTATTTCGCTTTCCCCTTCCATATCTACCACAAAAATGGGATTTTGAAGTTAAAACTTGGTTGAGTTTTATACCACATGAAAAAGAAATCATGACATTAATTTCAGCTTCATACGCGGGGGCCGATTTCACATGCTCATTCCGCTAAGCCCTTTAATAGATTAGAACCTTATTTTAATCTTCTAGGTTTCAGAAAGATTAAAAACCTTAAGACTCCACGATATGGTAGAATGCAGATATTCCGAGTGTGCGGTGTGTTACACTTCAGTGATCATAGAACAGAAATATGAGACTTACTGGGCAAACTCGCGGAATCTGCGTTCTGGCACAGCGCTGCCCTTGGATAGGCGAACTGACTCTCGACTCGGTATTGTAGGTCATGACTGCATCAGAATTGGCTGCATAGGGGCTTTAGAATGAGTCTGTGAATATGATAAAGTTTCGGAAGCATATCTCGTAGTCTGGAGTAATTTAAGAAAATCCTCGTCATCCTCTTGAACGAGTGTGTGCAAATTGGCACAAACCATTTGTCCGGGAATCTTCTTCGAGGCTGGAGTATTAGACCAATGCCATAATCGTGTGTAGTGCCCAAATAAAAATGAGGCTATTTTTCCCCCTTAAAGAACGTCTTTCGAGGACACGCTTTCGCTTCTAGGTGCACGTGTCGTACTTAGAACCAGAAAATTTAGATTCAATACGTTCTTAAAAGTAGGCATCAGCAGACTAAAGTGGCGGGAAATAAGATCTTTGATCTCTGATTCGTAGACACAGATGAAGGCAAAAAAAAAGAGTTCTTTATGCGTTCCCAGAGTTACAAAAATTCCACGTTCACCCTTGTTGTGAAGAAGCACCAAGAGACGCCCACAATTAGTATATCAATGGCAGAGACGGGAATCTGAATGATGCAGATAAACTTTCACTACAGCAAAGGTGCATTGACGGTCCTAACCAGGCGTCGGAAACTGTGAAGACAGGAATTTCCCTAATACATGAACCCTGGTTATACAGAGACAGAATTAATGGTCTAGTAATGTATGGGTCCATATATAAGAAGCCACATGAAAAAGTGTCAAGGGTATGGATGCAATTTTAGTTCCTAAGATCTGCTCTTGGGACATCACCCTTATTAAGCTGAGGCTCAGGGGTGAAAGCGGAGAAAGACTAGAGACGCTCTCACCTCCTAGAGAGGTCGACGCTCTAATTCAGTACTACTATAAGAACAGGACTCTTCTGCTGTTGAGCTATGGCACAAACTCCCTCCACACCGTGTGGAGGAGCACAAACATCATCGACTGAGGAAGATATTTAATTGAATACCTTTTGGGTACAAAGTTAGAGATCCTCAATCGTGATCACACTCCCACATTTCGGATTTGAAACATGAGTGAGGTTCTCGATTTCACTCTATGCTTGAAAGAACTGAGGAATAAGATAGTGGGCTGGAAAGTCTCCGACAAGGTGTCTCTCTCGGGCCACAGATGTATCTTGTCACACTTGGCCCTAGGAAAATTGTCGGTTTCAAAGTTCAGAAATGACAGGAACACATCTTAGGACTCATAAAGAGGAACTTAAAGATAAACTGGTCGAATTCCCTACAAGCGACGGTACCATAGATGGGTTGGATCACGCCCCGAATTTTCTGCGAAGGGCTTAGACTACATCATATGAGAACAATAATTGCCATACAAGTACTATTAAATATAGGAATGGAGTAGAGTGGTGGTACACCCACCAAGAGAACCTCCATAAAGAGGCTAGAACGATGTGCAGCAAGACAAGCTGAACTAAACTAGAAAAAAACATTAGAACATACAAACAGCATTATTTGGGACGCTTCTGCGAGGAATCTAAGAAAATTCCAGAGTCCTTAAACACGTGCCATCGGCATGGAAGGCTATCAGAGTGGCCTTCATTTTCAAACCTGGGAAATAGAACTATACTGCTGCTAACGATTTTCGGCCGATAAGTTTGACGTCCTTTGTTCTGGACACGCTGAAAAGACTGTCCGGATATATAACAGGGATGAGGTTCTTTTAGCTTCCCTACTGATTGATCACTCTTCGTTTCGAAAGGAAGTGAAATGGGCGACGACGACCACAATGTGAAAAATGACCCTAACAAGAGGCAAAAGACTGGAGACCAAGCAGGGGACGAAGTCTCAATACCAACGCAAAACAGATTTGAAATCTTTGAATCCTCTGAAGAAGAAAATGTAGTGGACATGGAGCAGGAAGATCAAGATCAACTGTCGCAAACTAAGAAAGTAAGAATACCGCCAACAGTAGTAACTGGAAGAATAAACCAGCCTACGCAATTCTTGGGAGAGATAAACGACACAACGCTAACTAAAAAATCTACTGGAAGATATACCCTTAGTGCACTCGCAATCTATGCTGACAATATGGATAGTTACAAAACAATCAAAGAAAATCTAAATCAACAAAAAAATACCATATCACACGTATGCTACTCAAGAGGAAAAACCGAAGCATATTGTACTTAAAGGAATGGCTGATTGCAATCCAGACGCGCTCAAAGAAGAAATCGAAGCCCAGGGAATCGAGGTATTGATGTGCATCCAACTTAAGCAGAAAGGAAACCACCATACCCCTATCCTATCTATCTAATTACAGTCAAACACTGTGTGGCCCTGAAGGATGTAAGAAAAATCAAGTATCTATACTATTTAAAAATAAGATGGGAGATATATAGGAGTACAAGGAGAGTTACACTGTGCCACAGGTACCAAATGTTTGGGCACGGCACTACACACTGCCACAATAAGCCCAGGTGCGTCAAGTGCCTTAAGAATCACTTGACAATCAACTTTGACAAGACAGCTGAGAAAAAACCTCAGTGCATCAACTGCATTGGGTATCATCCAGCGAACTCACCAGGGTGTCCCAAGTATCAGGAACATCTTAGTGAAGTGACGGAAAAATAAAAAACAGGATAAGCATCAATAGAATGGGGATCATTCCACAGTATGCAGCAAGGGCTGACAATAGCAGTTTCTCTGAAATCAGAAAGAGAAGGCCAGCAGAGACAACGCAAGAGAGGCGGAAGAATGCGGAGACAACGCACGAGAGAGCCATGCGGCAAATTGACAATCAGAGAGCAGCGATATCAGAGACAACGAGAAGCGACTGGATGAGAGGCAACCCAATCAACAAAAACGTAGAATCTAGTCTAGCTCCAGAAAATCAGATGAGTAGTTTCCAGGAATTAACACGTGAGTTCGAAATATTGAATAGCTTAGTCGATGTAGACAAACTTATAGAGTCAGTGAGGCAACTCAATGCGCAGTTATCGCAAAATAGAAATCCATTAGCAGCTATTCAAATATTTTCTCAATTTGCAAAAAATATCAAATAAGCATATAGAGTTGCGCGAATTTCTCAACAAACATAAAATCGATATAATGCTTATAAACGAAACTAAGCTTAGTGATAAGTCTAGATACTTTGGTTATAGAGGGTACACAGTTACAGAAAAGACCGTAATAGGCAAGGAGGCGGACTCTTTATATTTGTCAAAAACAATATACCGGCACAAGAAATTAATGTTAATACTATAAGGATGGAGAGCATGGGCATCAAACTCAAAAATAATGTAATAATAATCGCGGCTTATAGCCCACCTAATAGAACTATTAGCTCAGATGAACTCAATACAATGTTAAACACGGGCAGAAAAGTCTTGGTAATGGGGGAGTTTAATGCAAAGCATACTAGCTGGAACTGCAATCAAAATAATGCAATTGGGAAATTCTTATATAATTTTGTGAACAGTAAGGGTTATCAACTGATAGCACCAAATAGCTAAACACTTTCTCCGTGTAATTATCTGGCTGCTCCTTCCACAGTAGATATCGGCATAAATAAAAATATAAACCACGTAGTTAACGCTGAAGTAATAAATGAGCTAAATTCAGATCATCTGCCAGTAACAGTAGAAATGAGCAATGAAAAATTAGAACTAGTCAACAAAACCTTTCTCAATTATAAACTTGCTGATTGGGATAAATTTAGAACAGAAATAGATGAAAAATTAATCATAAATCCCAAAATAGATACTAATGAACAAATAGAGCAGGAAGTACAAAAACTCACTCACCTAATCTAGATAGCAATAAAGAAACACATTCCGCAATCCTCTTTCAATAATAAAGGATCAACGCTACCGAGAGACATTAAACAACTAATGAAACTTCATAACAAATTAAGAAATATTGCACAAAGAAAACAAAGCAAAGAAATCAATTAAATCAAAAATAGATTGTCAAAAACTATAAATCGGAAAATTAAAGACCACTCTAACGATAACTGGACTGAAAAACTCGATCAGCTAACAGTCAAAGATAACTCGTTGTGGAAAATCACAAAAAGTATAAAAAAGAGGATAGCAGCAATACCCACTCTGCATGGAAAGAATGGGCTTGCTTTTGGGGATGAAGAAAAGGCTACAGAATTAGGGGAACAATTTGAATCGGTGCATCACAGAAATGAAGACCTAGGAGTCTATGAAACAGAAATAGTTAATAAAACCTATAATAGTGTTAAAACTCAAAAAATTAGAGCCAAAGATATCAATTTAACAATTCCCAAAGAAATTAGAAGAATAATACAAAATACTAAATCCAAAAAAGCACCGGGCTACGATGAAATACAAAATCTAGTTCTCAAAAATCTGCCTAAAAAATCAATAGTATAGTTAACTTATATATTCAATAGTTGTCTCAAAAATTCCTATTTTCCAAGAAACTGGGAAATGGCAATCATCCTACCTATCGAAAAGCCGGCGAAAAATAAATTATTCCCACAAAACTACCGCCCAATTAGCCTACTGTCCACCATTAGTAAAGTTTTTGAAAAAGTAATATTAAACAGATTCAAAAACCACGAAGCAGAGCACAAACAACTAATCCGTGAGCAGTTTGGCTTTAGGGAACGTAGAAGCACAGTCCATCAGCTAGAAATTCTAACAGATTATATAAGTACTCATTATAACACAAATCACTCTACAGCGGTAGCATACCTAAATATGGAAAAGGCCTTTGACACCGTCTGGCACAAGGACTTGTCCATAAGCTAGCCCAACTAAATTATCTATTATATCTAATTATAATTATTCAAAGTTACTTGAAAAACAGAACCTTTAAAGTCCAGGTTAATAATACAACATCAGATATATATTCATAGTAGTGGCCGGTGTACCCCAGGGATCCATATTGGGACCTGTACTCTTAATACTCTATATAACTGATATAACTAAATCTATTAAAACAAGCATTATGCTGTTTGCGGATGATACTGCAATCGCAGCTAAATCTTGGGAGTAAAAAACAAGCAACTCTTCATGTTGAAAGGCATATAAAAGTAATTCTGGCATTTTTTGATAAATGGAAACTGAAAATGAACACAACCAAAACAAAATTTGTGATACATAGTGAAAAGCGTAAGCGAGAAAAGGTACCGAGTCTGGTAGTAGGTAAGGAAAAAATAGAACCCAAGACTGAGGCCAATTATCTAGGAACTATATTAGACAGTAGACTCACTTTTAAAAAGCATACAATGAAAGCTGTGGGGAAAGCCTATGGAGTTATCCGATAACTAAATTGCTTAATGCACAAAAAAAGTAAGCTTAGTATTAAAAGTAAGAAAGTATTATACAAAGCAATTGTGAAACCTGTGATGCTCTACGCAGCCACCATATGAAGTAATATGAGTGCCACCAACTATAATAAATTACAAGTAGTACAATATAGGTGCCTGCGAAAAATATGTGATGCCAGCCCTAAGATATCAAATAGAAATATACATATAAAATTGGATATGCAGGAAGTAAGAAATGATATCCAAAGACTCAGACATAATTTTTATAAGAATCAAATACAGCATCTAAAAGAGTTAGATCATATAGGATAATACAACAATGACAATGCCCCGTTTAAAATTAAACATAAGTTGCCAGATCAAGCATTATTATCAAAGTAAGGCGCGTCGACATTCAGAAAATATTTGTAAATGTAATACGAAGTCGCCAAAATGTAGAGGCAGATAGAATAAGCGTAGATTAGATGTAAATATTGTACATAGTTTAAAAAATCCATATAAAGTTACTTAATCGGTTTTTATACGTCATTTTCCCGCAATTACAACAAAGCGTGCAATTCGATAGAATTAGGAACAAACTAAAAATGAAAGAGCGAAATTGAAAACTAAATCTGGTAGAACATCCGAAGGTAGATGTAGGCACAGACAATAAATATATAAATTACTTTTATACTTTCATAAAATGTATTTAAATGTTATGTTGAATAAAGATTTATTAAAACTAAAAACTAGCTTCCCTACTGTACAAAGGGCAGTACGCCTTTTAGGCGGGCTGCTGTGTAGAAACTGCGCTTCATACTATCGTACCAAAATTGGTGCAATAACTTGAACTAGGAGGGTATGCCGTGGCCACCTTTTTGTACATGGAGGGTACCTTCCCAGGGATACGCGGATGACATTGTAATCCTAATCAGCAGGGCTCATCTTCACATGCTCTGTGAACAGCCCCTACAGGTGGCGATAACCTCGAGAGCGGCTCCCGCGATTGGCCGTTTGGCAGGAGCAAATAGCTGGACTTGGGCTACTAAACACACTAGGTTCATAAGTGACAACAACAAAACGTTTCAACTTCACCAAGACCTTCGTTATCTGCATCCCAAGTATCTACATCTGTCCAAAGAAGAGACGGGTTTAGGAGCAGGAATCTATGACAATCTGCTGTTGCAATTTGCTCAGACAGCTAAGCGACATTAAATGCAATCGGAAAATCAGGCACAACATCAAAGCTGATTTGAGAATCCAAAAAGGGATTAAAGCAACTCGCACAGAAGAACAACGTGATCCTCATATGGGTGCCTGGACATACAGGGATCAAGAAAAATGAAAAAGCGGGCCAGTTTTTCTGCATCGGGATAACCATCCAAAACTTAATCCGAAGGAAGCATCAGGAGTACTTGGAATAAACCAAGCGAAAGCCATTCTGCGCTATATGCACAGGATGGACATAGCCAGGGAGATCCTGAGATTACCCAAGGAATACCTAAGTATGGTGGTTGAGATTCTCACAACCGCACAATCACTTGGACTATCACGTGCACAAAATGGAATTCAACCCCTCGACAGAGTTCAGGAAATCCGGCAGGGATGATGAAACATCCCTGCATGTTTAATGCCAGTGCCCGGCATTAGCTAGCCTTAGGCAACATACACTTGGGGCTCATTTAATGCAGCCCGAGAAAATTATAACGTGATGAGTGAGTTGCGAAGAATGTGGGTCACTTACTTAATATTGACCATATATTAATAATGCACTGAGTAAAAATTTATCAACAATATTTTATTCAATGACCTCTAACTCAACTCGAGATCTCTGCCTAGTCGCTAGCTATATTAGCTGTACGGTCTAGATGTTGCGTTTACACAAGTCGTGTAACGTTTGGTGCACCTACCGGAAGCTTACGGTTAATGCGGCACTATGGACTCGGCAACATTTATAGATTATGTATAAATGTTGTAATACAATATAATAGAAAAGCAATATAATGAACTATGAACTAGCCTCAAAACTCGAATTATTAGGTTACAAATGTCGATTTTGCTCGATTAAAAAAATTGTGTGGCATATTCAATTCACTATTTTGATTTTTTTTTAGTTTCCACCCTAAATTAATATTCAGCAGCACAAAAAACTTATAATATTGACCTTCATGAAAATATTCCTGACTTGAGCTGCTTTGCAAGCTTGAATTACCTTAAAAAGTTTGAGTTCCCGAGTCGGCCTAAAAAGTTTTAGCTAAAAAGTTTTCACCGAAATCTTTTGGTTTGTTAAATGAGTTGATTTAATTTTGAATTCAAAATTGTTCAAAATAATTTATATATCACATATTTATGCATAATTTTAGAAACTGTTTGCTTAGATCGATCGATTTAGCAATATGATCGTCTCAAGAGATGATTCGAACCGATATGACGTTTTGAAAAGACGATCACTTTTCTCCTACTCGTTGGGTTCTCGGATCAATCGCTCGATATTTATCACTATTGCAGGATGCTTAAAACGGCTTAACTAAATAAGGTGGGAGAGAGCCAATTATAAAAGCGTTAGGAGAAAGGGAAATACTAGAGTACCTCTTGATAATGCTGGACATCTACCTTAGTTATTGGGTGCTGGTAACGCCTTCTGGGTGGTCTAGCCTATTGTTATGGAAATGGTAAAAAACGAAAAGAAAAGTTGGAATAAGCGTTACATATGGAGAACGTGGATCCACAATCTTTAGAAAAACGTAATATATGGTCGACCCCAATGGCACAGACGCAGGCCGAGAGGCGTTCTGTGTGATTTTTATCGGGTGGTGGATAAAAGTAACCGTGAACAGTTTTAGAATAGCTGTGAAATGTGTCCAGCAGCAAATAAATTTCATCTCTGGATTTAGCTCAGGATGGACCTGAAAATAACCAAACATAAAGCCTAATAAGAATGCCTAAAATACTATAGCAGAAATTTTCCAAAGTATACAATTTTCGAAAGTAAACGTTGCTTAATAAATATCGGTCTAAAAAAAAACTATTCCTTAAAAGATCCTGCTCATTTTATTCAACTTCGATGCTCACATAAACAGGAATAGGTCGTCAAAGTGAAAGTTTCGAATGCTCAATTACTTAGACTCGGAAGCTTGCTCATATATCCGTAATTCTAGTAGCAACCTGATGAAGCGGGACATCCAGCGACCACATAAAGTGAGTAGGACGAGTTGTATCCAGCATAGAAAGAGAGAGTTACATGATATAACGGCAATTATTCACGGACATCCGAGGAACCAGAGCTTTCCTCTGGAATACAAGTCCACGGTCTACGTATGCTGCACTGCTTAATTCTACTGCTGGATTCCGTGACTATCTCCTAGGTAATTTATAGACTCCGCGATTTGGTGCGGGAAATTATAGTCTCATCATCTATGACGGACCAATAAATAGTTACGTGTCGATTAATCTTGAAAAAGGCCAATTTTACACCTGCTGAAAATCGGATAGTATACTATCCATATTCAATTGCACATTGTATATACAGCGAAGGGTGTGTCGACATGGCATCGAAAGCAACTTTGAATGGTGACTCGATCAGTGATACACGGCCACGCATACTAAATACGTTGTCACCTCCAATTTCCCGCCACCATTCAATAAGTGTACTTCATATGTCAAGAATCAATTTCGTATTAAATCATGTATTTGAACTAGAGCTTGATTCCTAGAAAAACTACGAGCTTTTTTTCTATCTTCAAATAGTTTCATTGCAGTATCTTATTTCACTCAAAAATAACATTTGTCCATCGCAAGATAAATTTGACATCTATGTAAAAGAATAGATTGACATTTTCATCGGCAGACGAATAGTTCGTATCGATCAGCAGGTAAACATGGATTTCCAATGTTTCACACAGCGGTGGATAAATTTATCTTGTGTGCAAACTAAACGGTTGAACGAAAATATCTGAGTTAGGACAATAAAAGCTTAGCGATTTCCAATTTTGAAAACTGTTTTCCTTAGACACCCGAGATTTCGTTTAATTATTATGAGTGAACTTCTTGAAATATTAACAGTAATGTATGTAATGAAATAGGACTGCCCAAATTAATAGTTATACTTTTGAATAAAGTCCTACTAAAATACAGGATATGAGAGATGTCATCAGTATTAAAGTTCCACCTGTTCTTAATATTTTTTCAAAGTCCAAGTAGGGCCAATAGTACAACAGAATTTCCATTTCATTCTATAAAGATCTTTAAAAGTGTTCATAAGATTTATGTTTATAAAATAACCTGCTGAAATATAACTAAAATACCAAAAACAATCAAGTAAGTTTCCTTTACTATACTTGACGGTAACACACTCCTTGAGCATCGCTGACTGCCGAATGACTGTTCCACGATATTCTTTTAAATTATATAAATCACCTATTTACATCATTTAATGAATCCGTTCATTATAATTGTGAATGAATTTTCAAAGCATAAAATGGAACTTTTCTAATACTTGTGTCTCTACTTAATTTGAAGTTGTAACCAATGTTAAGAAGATTTTGTATTGAGGTGCTGATTTGTCTCATACCAATTTTTTTGTGTGCAGTCTGCTCTACAGTTTTTTTATATGGTGGCTTCAAAGGAATAATTAACTTACCATTTAAGATGTTAAAAAAACATTCAATTTGTCCAACCTTTTTTTCAATGCGCGATGTTTTAAATATTTCTAATAGGGTAATTTTTTCTTGACACGTGATATTTTTAACTAAGAGATGTATAAGGTATTTTCTGAATGGCCACTCTATATTTAGTGGTTAACAAAAAAATAAATCTATCTGTTTCTGCTTTGGAAATTTCTGAATTGCTTGTATATAATACACAAACATCGCTCAACGTTACAACGCTCTTTAAATGACCTATCACTTTCCGAACGCTGGTATGAAATAGATACTCCTTGAATTATATGGTAAATAAGCGGTAACGACGACCAACAGCCCTGTCAGGAATACAAACCCTCTCGACCTTAATCAAAAGAGGGGTTGGTGAGGGTGGAACTTGATGGC
Source organism: Andricus grossulariae (assembly GCA_011634705.1). Taxonomy (NCBI): domain Eukaryota; kingdom Metazoa; phylum Arthropoda; class Insecta; order Hymenoptera; family Cynipidae; genus Andricus; species Andricus grossulariae. The sequence goes on along the minus strand of JAABKJ010001391.1, from coordinate 19,156 downwards.
GGAAGACTATCGGGAGGGTGGAGCTAGAGCTTGGCGTGCATACTGAACGCTAAACGCAGTACGTCCGCGGCATGCAACCGACCCCAACCAACGCCGCCAACACTATCATCCCTCTGAATAGATTATAGAATAATGCCGAGATTCAAATCATATAATGCCTGTGTATAGAACCCTTAAACTTGAGAGGTCTTCGAGGCCGCTGAACTTTATAAGCCGATGCTACAACCCATTTTTCTTCATATTTATCATTAATTAATTTATTATTCCAAAAATGTATTACGACGCCTGAGAAGTGTTTGTTACTTTTCATATGAGAGAGAATCTGGTAGCTCTGGCTAAGCCTTTCTTGAATATTTTTCTGCCGCGATCGCAATGATAATGTAAAAGCAAAGATGTTATAATGGCAGTGCTTCCACCAAGACATATATAAAATATATATTCCTAGAACAAAAGAATAAACATATTAGAGAAGAAACTGAAGTCACAACTACATAAAAGAATTGATCCAAATTGAAGCAAACTCCAAAGTTATTTTACTATTTTAGCACCGATACTGTCGTGCAAACTAAAAGAATATGTAAGTGATTTCTCGGTTAAACGGAGATATACAAGAAAAACCTTTCGTGTCAAGAACTTTGGTTGGTTGGTTGTAACGTTCGCTAGGGAGCCCGTTAGGGTCCCCCTGGCGCTTAGGCTGAAAAGCCCATTGTGACATACTCATGTTTATTCTCAAGACAGTAAACCGAATCAGGGGCCCTTCACATAGTTTAAATCTCGGTGCATTTCGTTGTCTCCAACGTTCTGGAAATATACCTTTCAGGTGACATACCCTATCGCCCAATGAATGACTAGGAAATCTTTGCACAGCCAAGTGAGCCTCACCCACTTTGGTATGTGGCAGCCCCCTTTAGCCAGACCGTTGCCTTTGACGGCTAGGTTAAGGTGGATGGACCCGTACTTCTAAAGAGGTACTGGCACAGGGATCGAACTCCAGGCCTCCTGTTCAGAAGCCTGACGTACTATCGCCTGAGCCACGGTCGCAATAGTAATGAATGTTAAAGGTAAGCTATTATAGTGGATGTACTGCTATCGACAGCCGTATAAAATATATATTCCTGAGTGAAATATATGGCACCATCGTCGAAACACGCTTTTCTGGATCTGGGAAGTTGTTGCTTAAGAAATTCCGTTTCGGATGGCAGCCAAACTGGAGGCCGTGATTTTTGGCCCTCTTTTTTTGTGTTTTTTTTTTTCATTTCTTGTGGGTGGTGCTACTACCCAGACTAAAAATATCTCTTCTTCAAAGTGGCTTCAGTGCACTTGTGCAGAAGCTTTCGTCCGTATTCGTCTGCTGTTCAATGTAACACTGATATTATATATCTACACCGGGCGCCGGCACTATCAGCTGTTTACAACAATATTATTAGAAAAAAGTTTACATAGAAATAAAAGTGTGAAAAAAATTTCCTGCGATAAAGCCAGCATCACAGGACAGTCTTTCTGTGTCAGGCATGGACTGAAAACCGGTACCCTTGCGGCAAGGTATCATTCGGAGCAGAATTACTAAATAGTATACTACAAAAGAATAGGTTTTTTTTTATAAAATAGACACCAGATAAAGTGAAATAATCATTCATTTAACATAACAGGCGGGAATGAACCTACATTCACCTAATTGTTTCCATCCAGTGAGATGACATTTCGCAAAAGGTATATAATATGTCATAAGGGAGGATCGGTCGGCCCATGCAAGTATAATCAACTTCTCGAATTTAAAACCTTCTTGAGAAAAATGATGAAGTTGTAGTAGTGGCGTAGTAAATTCTAAACATATTTTTTAAGGCAACATTGGATAAAGACGCTGAAAAGATAAAAAAATTGTTAATGCGTTTGTAACTTCAAAATGTTTGCTACGTTTTAATCAATTTTCATGGAAATATTATCTTTGCGGTTGTATATAATAATAATCACCATACATTTAAATTCCTATTTTCTACTTTTGTATATTTTCTACAAATATTTATTGCCCTTCAAATAATAAACATTTTAAACTGTTGGTTGGACCATTTTGAAGTTAGATTCAAGTAAAATTTCTTTTCTACTTTTTTTTGTCGAACCATGTATTTTTAGCTAAAGATTTCCAAAAATGTATTATGACTTGTAAAGAAGTATAAAAAATACTCGTTTATAGGATGTCTTCTTATAAAATTGACCTTCTAAATCTATACTATAGTGAAAAGTCAGCCACTCTTGACTTTAGTCAATATTTCTGCTAACTATATTAAATGAAAAACATTGTTTTGCAATGCTAGGAGTAGAGTAGAACGGGGCGACGCAGCCAGTCGGGCGAGGCAGCCGATTGCTTCTTATTCCCACAGCGTTCAAAGTGTACCAGTATCAATATCAACATAGATGTTTTATGATTTCTTCTTGATTCTCATATATATTTTTTCTCTCTTTTGAAATATGCTATAAAATTACACAAGTTATCGAAATGGACAAAATCGAGGTTTTCTTTTTTTTTTTTTTTAAATTAAAAACTTATTTTTATCATAAAGATCACCATCAAATTTTTCCCTGATTTTTCAACGGAATTGGTACTCTGAGAAATTCGATTTAAAGATAAAATGAAAGTCCACTTCTGATTTAAAGTTAGAATTGGACCAAGTAAATCATTCAAGAATTTTCAGGTTAACATGCCATAAGTTTTGAAAATCGGCTCTGGATAGCGATTGAGAATCTAATTTTTAATTTAAAAAATAAGTAAAAGCTTCCTCCTCCAAATTATGCGGTATAGACAAAATTGAATCGCACGTCATGTTGAATTGCCAGTCTTTCTATTAAAATATTAAGAACTCGACTAACCGATCTTCGCATGCTTCATGGTAATTCGGCAACTAGTGAATATTTTATTATGTTCTTGGTCTCATTTTGAAAAGGAAGATTTTAGACTTTACTTAAGCGAGGTTTCAGTTTTCTCCCACCAATCCCCTGAAGTATACAAAACGTGGGATTTGAGAATCAAAAATTGGTTGAAAACGGTAAATAGATTAGTCTTTCTAACATGCTCTCTCGGTCCTAATTTATCGCGAATACTTCAAGTTGGACTCAATAGACGCGAAATTTAATAAGCTTTCTAGCAGGTTTTTTCAACGTTTCTTACCTTATTTCTCGCTGAGGTAACCACAAAAGAGAGAGAGACAGAGGTATGCTCCTAAAACGATTTTATTAGTGGATTGACAATTCTGGCCGGTACTGTATAAGTCAAATTTAATAACAAGATTGTACGATAATATATTTAATGCTTTCACGATGATTCATTATAATAGATTTGAAGGAGATTTTTCGGGTTTCAATCGTGTGCAAAATACGATTCTTGCCGACGTTTCGTGAACATTTCAGTTCACTTCTTCAGGGCCAACCTGAAACTGAAGTTCCAGGTTATGTTGTTCTTATGTATATTCTCTACAATGCCTGTGATTGGTCAGAGCACCTCACCGTAATAACTGGTCGAACTTAATTGGCCAATCAAGTCTTTTCTGAAAAACCCGGGAAGACGGAAAGCCAAATCGGGTTGGTATTATATCCATTGTCCCTATTGATGTTATTAACGTGTTTTAAGATTTCTCTTATACAGACTTTGCCACCAGAACAACGGATTCTATATAATCCCAGATCACTGAGAGGTGCCTTTTTATCTTCAGGGTTGTTTAGAAGTTGTCCTATTATAGCAGGTGGTTTAAATATGGTTTGGATGTTGTGTTTGTTAATAATTCTTTCTATTTGTTATGCGAAAACCTGAATGTAGGGTAGGATGGTGGTCGTTTTTCTCACTTTTCCTTTAGTATGTTGTGTTGACTTGTTTTTTTAATGTATTTTCTTATTGCTTTATCAATTTTTATTTTTTGGGTGAAAGTTTTGTATTACGATTTGTTTAACGTTTTGTAATTCCTTTTCTAAGTTATCTTTATCCATTAAAGAGACAGTTCTGTATACAAGAGAGTTATTGATTGATTGCTTTTGGGATGGGTGGTGGTAGGAGGAGGCATGTAAGTATCTGTTTGTATGCGTGGGTTTTCTGTAAACTTCATATCCTAATGTGTTATCAGATCTTTTGTAAACTAGTACGTCCAAGAAGGGAAATTTTCCGTTTTGTTCAATTTCCATAGTCAACTGGATATTAGGGTGTAATCGATTTATGAAATCGGAAAACTCGTGTAGCTTCATCTAGTCCATGTCACCAGATGACAAAGGTATCGTCAATGTAACGGCACCCGAATTCCGGTTTAAGCTTGGAAAATAAAATCTAGGATTTCACCCTAATATCCAGTTAACATGGAAATCGAATAAAACGGAAAACTGCATTCTTGAACCTAATAGTTCACAAAAGATATGATAACACATTACGGCATGAAGTTTACATAAATTCCAACCATCTCTAAAGCAGTCATCAACTCTCTGGTATACAGAGCTGTCTCCAAAATAGATAAAGATAACTTACAAAACGTTAAATAAATCCTAACACAGAACGATTGCACAAACAAACAAGTTGATAAAGCAATAAGAAAACACACTCAAAAAACAAGTCAACACAACTTTCTAAAGAAAAAGAGAAAAAAACGACGACCATCCTACCCTACATTAAAAGTATTACAGAACGAATAGAAAAAATTCTTCACAAACCATATTTAAACCACCTGCGAAAATAAGACAACTTCTAAACAACCCTAATGATGAAAAGGCACCTCTCAATGATCCGGGAGTATATAAAATCTTGTGTTCTTGTGGAAAAGTCTATATTGGAGAAACGGAGAGAGAGGAGAGCCAACGTGCAAAGGAACATGAGTGTAACGTCAGGCTAAAACATTTCACGTAATCAGCACAAGCTGACCCGTGTGGAAATTTTAGTCTGGGGCTAGCCAGTCCACGGACGGGGAGCCCAACTTTAGGTCGGGAGCTGGTCGGGAAGCCCAGTCTCAAGTCGGGCTTTCTGGCTGGGATCTGGCCAGAACCGTCACGCTCGCTTATCCAACCGCCGACTGGGGAGCCCAGTCGGTCTATGGTCGGGCTGCCCGACCATGGTCCCATTAGGATTCTACGTACTCCAGCATGTTTAAATATTAAAATAATTGGGTTCATATATATATTATCTATAACAAAGATATTTGCAAAACTCGAAAAAAAGGTTTTGATTGCCGTGACCAGAAATCGGGTTCTTCCAATCGAATTTTGGTTGGAAGTACTTCATTTCTGGTGCAGCAATCAAACCTTTATTTAAAGGCTCATTTTATTTTTCAAAAGATTCCCTAAAACTCTTTTGTTTATCTGTTTATAAAAATGAAAATTCTATATCTCTGAAATAATTTTTTTATCAAGCCTTAAAATTGAAGTAACAAATATGAAGTAAAAGTAATCTTAAATCATATATATATATCTTCCTCTTCATCATGGTTTGTACGACGAGGTCTCTTCCTACGATTTCCCTTCCAGTCCTTAGCGTTACTAAGAATATTTCCTAGTAAACTTGAAAAAATCGACTCCGTAATAAACTTTCCGTTTTGACCCTTATGTGTCTCTGCAATCACTCCTATGAGGACATAATATTTTAGGAATATTAAAACAAGAACATTTATTTTACGATGTCCATAAATATAAATTCTATTAAATTTGATATTGCCTATGAAAGCAAAAGTTTCTTTGGATATTTGTACGTAATAAGCAATCGAAGAAGGAAGTTGTTCGCATTAAAAACTCGTTCGCCATTTGTTTAATGGCAGTGAATTGAACAGCCAATTCGCTAGATACATACTTCTTCAAGATATTCGTAATACTGCGGCTAGCAATGTTGGTTCTATCAAACAGTTTGTTCAAGGATTTCATCTAAAAAAACCATTGAGGAATTGATCATTAATTAAATTTTTAATCATTATCATTTTAGTGAATGAATGAAGAAAATTATTTTTATTATTGTGACTTACGAATTCCTTTCGATAATCGTCGTTCGTGAGAAGATTTTCGCAGAAGTCGTCAAATTCTGCTTTAGTGCATAAAGGCAAATCCATGTTATATTTTGTTAGAAAATTATCCTGAATGCCTTGTTCAATTAAAGCATTATGACGTGCTTCATGTTCCAAACGTTGATTTGCTCTAATTTCGTCTAGATCGACTTTTACCTTTTGCAGGTCGTGATGAATTTCCCAAAGAAGTTCGGAATCTAAAAATGGACAATAATATTAATCAAAATACTACAAAAGAATATATTGTAGGTGATTTTTCGAAATTATGGAAGATAATCACTAAAGAATTGTATAATTAGTACTTATTATTTACTTATTAGTGCTTATTTACAATTAGTACCTGAAGTTATTCTATCTTTTTTGGCTCAGTGAGTTTTTTTTTCTTTTAAATGCTGGTCTCTTTCTAAGAAAATATGAGAAAAAGAATGACATATTGCGAAATTTTTTTATAAAGTAAGCTCAGATGAAAAATAAAATATTTTGTTGTGCTTACTAAAATCAGTAGTTTAAAATCAATAGTTTAAAATCAGTAGTTAGGTTAGTTTTGATATTTTTATTCTTTACTTACTTGGTTGTTACACCGCTTTTGCCATTTTCAAACTTTTTCTTCAATTCAGAGGAACACTTAGTACGAGCATTGACTTTCAAAACAGCAGGATTTTTTATCAATTCTTTTTCTTGATAGCATTTTCTTACAGACTTCGCTGGAGTCTTATTCTTTGACGATTTTTTATTGACATTTGCTGCAATATTTTCTATCTCTGTTTCGTTATCAGAGTTTAAATCTGGGACATTGTGTAAAGCAGCTTCTGCTTCGGCACTAATTTTTAAGTTATTCTGTTTTATTTTACGAACTGCTTCTACAGCCTTTTCTTCTGGTGTTATATCGCTCTCCATCGAAAACGTATATTCCTCGGTTTGTTAGCGTTTCTCAGCTTCATCAAATGACCCTTTAGAAGACATGAATAATTTAAAAATCTACAAAACTGTCATTTTGGAATTTTAGTTTATTAAAATCAACTCCAAAACTAATTTCTCTCATCCAAAAGACAGTGTTAATGACTTTATTTTAATCCTTTTAATAAGTGATGTTGAAATCAAATATAAAATGATTATTTGTATTTATATCCTAATAACATGATATTAAAAGCAGTTTGAAGTATTTTTATTTAGCATGCGTGAATATAAAAAAAAAATTAAGGAATCAATATTAGAGATATTATAATTACTTATAATTCATTTTCTAGATTCAGGAATTTTCTTTATACTTACTACCACCTCCTTTCATAATTACATTATATTCTGGCCAGTCATTTAAAGGATCGCCTAAAGTTTTTATACGATTTTTTAAAATACCACATCTCTCCTCTGTATACGGTGGAGGCATGAATTTTGTGACAATTTTTCCTGTTTTTTGGTTCGAAGCTACCCGCTCAGAAGGGACTATGTCGATTTTCTTTGTGGTTCGAGGCCCGCGAATAATAAACTCGACCAATTGGTAAACGTAAGAATCACACGTTTCCCCTGCCATTTATATCCTTAAAAACAATAAAGTACTATCACTTTTTTATATCCCAAGATTTAATGGAAATATACAACAATTAATTAAATAAACTCGTCATTGTTCGTTTCAAAAGTCGAAAAGTTAGATATAGTGACGAATCGTGAAGTATAAGATTTAGATTAGTTTTCGATTATAATTAATTACAATAATTGTTTATTTTTTCAGGTAAGTAGCAAAATCTTAAATTGACGAAGTTGGAATGTCAAATTAATCGAATAAACTGTGCAGTAAACAGCTACTACGTCCCAAATGAAGAAGTTAACATAACCTTAACATCTGAAAACCTCTTCTTACCTCTGTACTCAGCAGATGGACTGACGTTTTTTATATCTCTCACGCTTATATACAACTATTTATTTACATGTATGAATTTGTTAAATGTTTTATTCAACATCGAAACATTAAATAATTAACCAAGAGCTACAGACGCCGGTCGAAACGGTGATCGAAGCGTGGAATCGTGGACTGAAAGAATTTGACTGTGATCACGTGATCCAGTGTTCCCAATAATCCGCCACTTCGTAATGCACATGCATCGAACGCACCTTATTGGTCATATTCCGCGGGAATGTTTGAAATGCTTAAAATGTTATTTTAATTATGTCAATAATTATTTGTATTTTAATGGATAAAAATATTAATTCGATCATTAATCAAAGTTGCATTCAAAAGTGATTTAAAAAACTGTAAAATCAGAAATAATATTTTGCACAATATGCAGCAAATCATAAAATCGCTAAATCTATTGTGCAAATATTTTAATCAATGATCTAATTGCTATTTTTATTTATTAAAATACAATTATTTATTTATAAAAATTGAAATTGCATTTTAGGCATTTCTATATTTCTAAATTCAAGATTCAGACATATTGTGTAGGAAGAATTGCATTAAAAAGTTTGGGATCAAATTGCAATGAATTTACAATAAAAATAGTATTTAGAATAGAACAATAGAAATTACGACAACATATAATGAATGCAAAGTAATATTTTCCAATTAAATTTATTCATATTTTATATAGATACATCTCAGAAATTAATCACAGTGACTCAATGTAGCGTTCCCATAACATAAAATTTCTTTATGCCGTTTTCTTTTATAATAGATAACCTCACTAATTTATTATCAATTAAAGTGATTTCATGAACGACAGATCTATTGGAAGGAAGTCTTTTCAACTCCCACATTTTCAACTTCCCTGAATCACAAGGATAATTGTAAATGGGTTTCTCTCTTTCCCAAATAATGCCTTCGATTTGCAACATTTCAGGGTTGTTTGGGTTTCCTAGTATCTTTCGAACCTTGACAATTGTGTTGTCATTTGAAATCACCATATTGTTAGGAGCTGAAGTTGTGATTATTATTTGTTTATAATAAATTCCTTTCACGTATTCATTCCGGGAAGTCTTGAGAACCTCAATAAGAGGAGGTAAGTTTGGTTTCTTTTTCTGTAATAGACTTTCTTCGTGAAGTCTACGACACAATTGTGCCAGGGGATGAAACGAAGTACGGAGATACTTTTGTATTTCTCCCAACAGGTTTTCGAAGGGAAAAGCTATAATAAAACTGAGGCTACATTTCATGAACTTCACGTCATCTGCAAGATGTAGTCAATGATGTACATTCATTACCTGTGAATTTAGACCATAAAAATCTTTTAGGACTATAACAAAACTATGTAAGTATTGTTTTGCTTGGTCCACGTATTTCAGACAAAGATTTTTGGAGCTCAAAATTCTACAGGCAGTGTGAAATAATAGAAAGTGTTCGTACAAATCTTTCTTAAGCAAACCTTTCAAAAGTATTGGACCCGAGTACAATAAAAGGAATCTTAATTCTGTGGCTTTGAACTTCATGTAAGCTTTTAGTGATCTTGATTTACGTTGAAATTCGCGAAGAATTTCAGATTTAATATTTTGAAGACGGTTAGAGAGTTCGACTTTATTTACGGATGACAGCTTAAAATTTAGATTACCCGACATCCAATATTCTAATAGCTTCTTCGTGACAGCTTGGCAACATAGGTGCATGAAATCTAAAAAAAAGATCGCAACTATATTTATAAAAGGAAACATTCGTAAAAATGGAGATGGACCATGATGATGCTCTGGTTGTTCAAAATTGCCAAATGAAATATCAGTCCTCTCTGGATCATCAGTAACGGGATAAACAGTCGTGTTATCAATTTTTTTTTCTTTGACAGTACATCTTTCGCAAGCATAAATTCTACCATGACCCAAAGTATTTTTCAAATATGCCCCAGCAGGAGTATCAGCAATGAGACACTTCAATTGTATGCCAAAACGTTTCCCCGAAATTTGAATACCATTACTCTGCAGTTCATTGAAATCGTTAATGAAACGATCTAAAAATAACTGCGGAGTCTTTGGTTTATTCTGACCTTGAAATATAGCAATTAGGAAAGGTTTATAAACATCGGGATCATAATGAACTTTTCCCGCGAGAACCCAAAAATTATTAGTGCCAGATTTAGATACAGGCATGGCGTCGGCATGAATTTGCAATTCAATTATTTCATCTTCATGTAAACTTTTGTTGATACAATTTTGGAGTTGTCCTTCAATTCCAGAATAAACGAATGATCCTTCACCACCTTCGGAATCTTTCATCTGCTCTATTCTATAATCTGCATCAGTTGTTCTAAGAAATGTCTTAGAACACTTAGGTAAAGTGCCCAAAGGTCGAGCCTTTATAATTTCTAACAGTTTATCCAAGTGAACTTGTGCAATCTTATACTCGATTGCCCACTCTCGTAACTTTTCAATATCAGATTCTTCTTCAATTTCAGTATCTGAATCTCAAGAATTGCTGGTGTCTTCAGATTCACCGACCATTTCTTCGATTGTTTCATCGATTCTTTCTTCATTAGACGAAGACTGACTGTCTATTATAAGTGGGAAAATATAAAAATGATGATAATAAAAATTACAAAATGAAGATAAAATAATATTGATTGAAATAAATAAATAATAAGTGAATAAACAAATTTTTTATATGCATTATCTATTTCAAATTAAATTTTTAAACCAGGTACCTACAGATCTGAATAAAAAGATAAGCAATAAAAAATAATATTAATAAATACCAAAATCTTTCTCCAAGATGTATACATGGAATAAGAAACTCCGAAATAATTACCTCTTGCAGCTGTATCACTGGAGTTTTCTTCAACTGAAAGGTTTCCAATAAATTCATTGGCCCTTTCTTCAGCTTGATTAATTCCTGAAAATAAACAATGACGATAAAATTGTTCAAACAATATAAATTAAACAGATTATACCTTTATGACAAACATATTGATTACTTATGCCTAAAGTTCATAACCTCAACATTTTATTTTTCAATATATGAAATAAAACAACTTTCAGTTCAAAAATTAATGTAAAACTTTTCAATGTAAATGAGTAAAAGATCAACAACTTACCTTGCTGAATATTTTCAACCGGAGAATTGAAAGACGCTTCCTCTGAAGCGGATTCGTCTCCAGAAATTGAGATATCGGGCTGGTAGGAATCAAGCTTTCTTTTCTGATTCGAAGCTCTCTTTTTTTTCACAAATTCTATTTTGCTCTTTTATGATCCTTTTTCTACCCATGAGAAAATATGAATTCAAAAATAACTCCAAAAGTTAAAGTGTACAGTGTACACGTCCAGATATAAAACTCACGACTGCACAGAAACTAGGTTAACAACTTTCTGTTAAAAGCGCGTTTAAGGTTATGTATTTGAACACACCAGTGTTTTCTTGACGAGAAACTTGCATTTTATTATTTTTTCATTTTAGTATTTCGAGTCGTTGTACTGAACCAAAAAAAATTATATATCTGTACTTATACTTATAAAATCATTAATTAACTCTTAACTTTGTATAAACTGTTGTCAATTTAGTAAGATAGCAGGGTAAATAAATCATAGACGGTTTGTTCATTTTTTTTTTTTTTTAAGTGGGAACTGTTTGCTTAATATTTTAATTACTCACTGATTATTATCGGTTATGTCATTGAATAAAAATATACCTGACTTGCCCCCGTCCATCTCCCGACTGGGCTTTTGATTAAAAATATACCCGACTTGCCCCCGACCGTCGCCCGACTAGGCTTTTGAATAAAAATATACCTGGATAGCCCCCGACCATATCCCGGCTGGGCCCTCCGGTGGAAAAAAGTGGCCCGACCAGCCCCTGACTAGGAATCATGTTGTATTGGGGCCAACTGGCGCTATTTCCACATGGCAGATCTAGCCATGAAATAGACAATGCACAAGTTTCGAATTTTTTCGAGCAATAGATTCAGTCAACAAAAATTATAAAATCATTTTTAGCATCTTTGAGCAAAAATAAAACGTTTTTGCTTGTTGCACATTCTCATTTCGCGCCAAGTTTGAGTGTGCCTGCGGAGCACGAGTACGCTCTCACGCTTCTCGCTCGTTTTCGTGCGTTTAATGTGTGTATTTCAACTACATTTTTTCAAATATCATAAATATTGTAACTTCAAAACTCTGATTTAAAGCCCTGAGAACCAACAGTCGTGAATTGAAACTGAAATTATTTTTTAATTATGTCTAAAGAAGGTTTTCAAAGCACCTGCGACTTTGACCATTACACTGTTAGAAAAATCTGAACTATTTTAGTATACATGTAGGGGAGACCACCCTACAGTAGAGAATGATCCTACAGTAGATAATCAATCATTAAAAATACTAATGAATGTAAAATAACTAATTCAGTATAATTAGTAGTTAAGAGACGATACGTGATAATATATTTAAATTATAATGTATTATTTTACTTATATTTGTGCTTATAATTAAGGATTATCTACTGTAGGATCATTATCTACTGTAGGGTGGTCTCCCCTACACAAAAGTTGTTCACCCTAACAGAAACTGGACATTTGTTATTAATTATTTCACGATGAACCGCCTACTTGTGGTTCGAATTGTACAAAATAAAAGAAAAAAATTAAATTTTTTAAAAAAAGACACAAGCTTCAAACAAAAATTAATAGGCAAAAATTGCCCATCCAAAAGCGAGGTAGAAATTTGTGATTAATCATTATTGAATAGCACGCGTATATATGGCTTTAATCGTAACATGGCAGTGCCATGTGTTTTGTTAGGTCCACAATATAACTGCTTTTACAGAGAATCCGTCAGTTTGACGTAAAAATGCAACAATTTGGTAGAGACTTTAATTACTATATGTATTTCGTTTACAATTCGTCATTTCGTGCAGAAATTTCGTTCCTCTTTTGGCGTGGGTAAGAAAAAAATGTTGCAAATTAGTAACTCAACCTTTTTACTTTAAAATTACCCAACTTCGGTTGAATTTTGAATAACTTGATCACATATGATATAAGAAAACTTGATCAAAACTCTTCTTTGATTATGTAAAACTGTTTTTTTGTTCGAAATCACCATGATTTTTGGTTCAAATATTACTTTGGTTTAACTATTATATTTGTCTTGAGGAACTCATCTTGTTTCAATGTAAATTGGAACTTCTTGCTTGAAACTCAGTATCAACATCTCCATAGAAGTATTGTTTACTCATCGCAGGGAAAACGAAGAACGTGTACTCCAACCCATGAAATAAAAGATTTTGTACCCATGCGAACAAGTACACCCAGAAATGTTGCACAAAATGCATCTACGGGACCTCTTACTGCATCCAGCTCAGCGTCGACATCCAGCTCGGCAGCGACATCCATCCTGTCCTCGACATCTACATCGACGTCGGCATCAACTTTGGCGCCGACATCAACTTCGGCGTCGACGTCAACTTCGGTGTCGACTTCGGCCTCGACGTCGACTTCCTCCTCGGCGTCGAGCTCGACATTAGCATCGACCTCGGCATCGACATCCGTTATTTCTCTTTGCCTTTTTTGTTCAAAAAATCAAAAGCGAGTAAGTATGGCACAAAGGACTTATCCTATACGATGTAAATTACCAGAAACGCGAAAAAAATACAATAATTCGCCGAGGAATTGCAAGACTTGTCTGTCCTTAGTAGGTTAGAGCCATCGACAGACATTTTTTTTCACCGACAATGTTATGCTTCGTACTTTAAGAAATACGAGAAAACTATGGAAAAAGTGTATCAAGCAAAACCGAAGGGATCGTGGCACCTTAAAAGGGAGTCTCAGTACAAAGCCCTGTTGCTTGAATTTTCCGGCGATCTATTATGTAAGGAAGATTGGGAGGATTACAAGGCCGACTATTTGCAGGATAAGATCTTAGAAGCCTATGGGGACGTCATAATGATTCAAACTTCTCGATCAATTCATCAGAAGCGTATTGTTTTCAAAACAGATCTAGATATGAGCCGCTTGATGAGTGAGAAGGTTATCACAAACACTTTGGACAGTACCAAATCAGTTGTGTATGAAATAAGAAACGCTGTGAAAACAATAAAAACAAGAAAGCTTCCTGATAAATTGCAGGTGGAAGTTATCCTTGAAGGAGAATGTGACGTTCCCGAGATTATCTTCGAATTTATGTGCAATCTCATTCAAGGGCCTGACGTGCGCAGAAAAAATTGCGATAAAGATTACGTGAACATAAAATCTTTTTGTCACGATATTATTTACACGCTTACTTGCGGTAGGGTGAAACCATCAAAACAATTGATGCTTGACTTGACAATGAAATCGCTAACGAGTAGCAGGGAAGAAGTGACAATACTGAAAAGGTACGGTCACGCAGTAGGGTATAATCTTGCTGAAGAATTGTGGACGGAAATGACGTTCACGGCTTACGAGGATAATAAGTTGATTCCCGCCGGTATATCGACCGATGAGGGACTCAGTACGCACATCGGTTACGACAACTACGATCGCTTCGTACACACTGCCAACGAGAAAGATAGGTTACACGATACGGTGGGAATCATTGATCAATTTCCTCCAGAGATAGATTCACGACTAGAAAAATCGGGAACTGCCTTCGCAGTCCACCCGCTTTGTGAAAATGCAGGAAGTAATGCCGCACGTGATTCGCTTTCTGAACTGTCAGAAAGCGTTGCCACATGCAATTTGTTTCCTGAAAATTCCGAAAGGGGTGCCAATGTTGATGTGCTGTCTGCAACTACAGAAAGAGTTGCCGCAAGCGATCTGATGTCTCAAGATTCAGAAAGTGCTCCCGCAAGCGATCCACTACGCGTAAACTCTGGAACTACAGAAAGAGTTGCCGCAAGCGAACTGATGTCTGAAGATTCAGAAGGCGCTCCCGCAAGCGACCCGCTGTGTGAACAGTCAGAAAGCGTAGCCAGCACAGTCAATTCCGCAAAAGTCAGCCCGGTACCTCGTAAGAGACGCAAATTCGACGAGGTTTCGCGCGATAGAGAACCCTACTTTAAAAGACCCACCACGACTGCGTCACTGTCAACATATGAAATTGTCACTGAGGCTTTGAAGGAGTATCGAGTAGCACGCGAAAGAGCTGCAGCCAAAGACAAACTGTGGGTAATTTTCCAATCACAGGTAGCCCACACATTCATGTGGATAGGCTTTAATTCTCAGGTGACAATTGACCGTAGTAAAATGCAGACCGTACAGTATCTGCCTCAGATCAATCAGTCGCCTACTTCCTATTCCTTAGTGAATGAAACTTTAGTGCAAGCTTCAAAAATTGCAAGGGAATGTAGGCAGTCTGAAATCATTGTAACGTGCGATTTGGCCATCGCCAAAATGGCTATGGAAATTCAAGAGGCTGAAGCTCCCAGATTCGATAATGTCTTTATTAATTTAGGTGCATTTCATTCGCAGCTCGCAAATTTCAAAGCAATACGGAAATTGATTGATTCTTGCGGCATAGTAGACATCTTGGTTCAATCGGGTGTTCTAGCTGGAGGTTCAGTGAATTCTTTCGAAGACAGCAAACATTTCAATCGATGTAAAAGAATTCACCCACAAATCTCTGTGTTATTGGTGACTTTGCATTTTGAAAGATTCATGGCAGAGCATGGAATCTGTCAAGATATGCTGGTGGATGATTTCAAAGCCGCAATAAAAGATCCGATTTAGCCTCAAGAACCCTTGAACTTATCCCCCCTCTTGCAGCGTGTCTTCGATCAATACGAAAAATTCTGATCCGTAACTGCAGAAGGTGGTCAAGAAAAAACTGCACAGTCTTACTTTCAGTGAGTGCAGTTTATTGACCCTTTCTTCCGCCTGTCTAAGAGCATCAGGACGAGTGATTTCGAACTGTACGAAGACTACATGTTTGAAAAAACAAATTTATTTTTCGTGTCCAATCAGCCGAATTACGCCAGGTGGACCGTGAAATACGTTTGCAACTTATTAAAGTTGAACGAAAACGATTCCGGTTTGTTGAGTGAGTTTCGAAAGGGCGCATTTTTTGTGAAACGAACGAAGGGCACCTTGGCGCGATTAGCTGTCGATTATGTTATCGAAACAACTGTTAATGCAAATGCTGCTAATTCTCGAACAGGTGTCAACCACTTTACGAGTTCCATATCAGCTAGACAACTTTGGTCTCTAGGCCACCGTATGCGACCTAAGATAGTTTCCAAGTTGCTGGAAGATATTGGAATTATGAGAAAGGACGACATTTCCTACGAATTGCCTGAAAAAAGAATTGAAAATGATAGGAAGGCAGTGCAAGACATTTTTCAGTGTTTCAGGCAAAACACTAATCCATTTGACTCGAAACTAGATCCCAATAATTTATTTCACGTAACAACAGGCAAGGCCGTTCCTTCTGTAGTAGCCGATTATCTCTTGTCCGTAAATGAAGTGGGTGAAAGTAAAAAAATGCAGTTTGTGAAAGAGTGCACTGAAGACCCAACTCGCTTCAAGCAGCCCATCAAGCGGAACAAAATTCTCAATTTTGCTTCCGAATGCATGGGAAGGGCTCAGCAAAGCAAGGACAAGAGTAAACAGGCATTAATCAAAATGGAACGGGATATTTTCGGTCGCTTATTGGGAATCGCGATTGAAAAAAAAGTTGACATCTGAGTGTGCTTTCAGTATCCACTTGCGCCTGCACCACCAGCCCTCTGTCAGTATATTGGTGACACGCACACAACTGACAAGTCTGCCCTTGCGAAAGTACTGAAAGCGCAGGTTACGCCCTCCCTGTCTTCTAATGTCGACGTAAACATTATCGATGGCTTTTAGTGAACGCGTAAACCGCGATGAGCAAGATACAGAGTACTGTATTGCTGGACGGAAGCAGACCAGACCGACAGATTTCCAAAAAAATGTAAAAATCCGTCGGTTTAAAGAAGCTCTTGTGCCTTACCTCTCGGAAAATTGGGGAAGTAACTCACCAACAGTGTTGCCAATAATCGGAGGTGAGAAAGTGTTTATCACAGTTGAGGGCAAGTGTTTTGTGTACGAATGCACCAACGGTAGTGTCACGAAGTGTCGTGCACACGAATACGAATGTCATCACGAGGAAGTCGACAAACATATCATTTACCATGTCGATGCAATTGCGAGATCGACTACTGCATATCATAAAGTAATGGTAAGAGCTAATGATACGAACGTGTTAGTGATTTTATTGGGCAACATGCACAAATTTCCCAACTTAGAAATCTGGATGTCCACCGCTTTTTCAAAAAGAAACAACCTGGAATCCGTAAACTGTACGGACTTAGCTGGAAATTTGGGATCAAATCTGTGTAAAGCCCTGCCTGCTTTCTATGCCTTTACAGGCTGCGATTATACAGCAGCTTTTTATCGTAAGGGCAAGGTAGCACCTTTCAAGTTGCGGCAAAAGGTAAAAAAGTGAAAAAGTTTCATTTTGTTCCGCTTGATGGGCTGCTTGAAGCGAGTCAGGTCTTCAGTGCACTCATTCAAAAACTGCATTTTTTGACTTTCACCCACTTTATTTAAGGACAAGAGATAATCGGCTACTAAAAAAATGACTCCTTCCAGAACGTCTTTGCGTCACTCCATAACTTCTTGGATCTTCACAACGAGGAAAGGATGGACATGTTGCAAGAGTTCACCTGCCTCATGTACAACGTGAAGAACTGCAAGCGTGTTAATGTTGCAAGGGTCGAAATTTTTTACAAATTATACTCCAGCAAGAAAGATGCCGAGCACTTTGTGAAAAAAGCCAAAAGTTTCGACTTTAGTCTCATTCCGCCTTGCTGGAAGTCACTGCGACAAAAAATCTTGAGAAAGATTTACGTTGCTTCCATGTGGAAAAATGCAACGCTTGACACGTGTGCATTTCACGATCCAACAATGTATGAATGGTAATTGAATAATGACCGATTGCGACAACTTTGGTTCAAAGGAGAACCAACACCCTTGACTGTTGAAGATGTTATGCGCGTGACGTCTTCCGATTCTGGTGAATCTGAGGACGAAAACGATAATGGAAAGGGGGATGTATGCAGTTCGGATTCGGAGTGCGAATAGGTTAATATATCGCGTTTCGCACTCTGACTTTAATGTTTTGCATTCGAAATACGTGAGTCACGCTTTCGGTGAAACCTATCCTTTAGATCCCACTGTCTATTCATCTTCATGCAATGTACTTGCAGATTACAAGCTGAATGATTCCCATTTCGAAATGGTGAAGCATAATATTTTTTGGTAGCTAAACATAGATTGCACTGGGTCTTCATTGGAGGAGTTCAAGTGAGCAAATAATTAAGACACCTAACCTAGAAGCAGCTGTACTCACGTTTCAGTTTAGACATTCACAGTGAATTATGAAGAAAATTCCACTCGTACGCAGCCCTTTGATTATAACTTAGAGTTTATATTGATTTTACTGGATGATGTAATCACTGTTAGAAATCTCTCTAGCGATTTTACAATAAATGTAATGGAAGCAATATGCATATACGTGTAGTAAATTTAATATACCATCATCTTGTAGAATTAATATGCATGTATAGTAAAACACAATGGTTGCAAGTTTAAAGTTCTTTAATGCACCCAAATCTGGTCAAATATTTAAAACTAAAGTAATAATCTAAAATTCATCGACTAAATTCTTAATCATAATCAAAGTGCAACGTAGGGGTGTAGTTTTTTCAAAATTCACTGTAAATGTCAAAATTCTACCATGAGCACCGCTGCTTTTAGGTTAGGTGTCTTAATAATTCGGTTATTTGAACTTTTCCACTTCAAACCCAGTATAATTTATGCTTAACTAGAAATAAATATTGTGCTTTATAATTTAGAATTGAAAATGACTGCCATAATTATTTTTAATTAGTTGAAAATGAAATTACCTGACTTGGAACGCCACCAATCTTTCCTTTCTTCACACGAATATTGGCACATTTATCCAATCCGAAGTCCATCCCCATCTCTCCTGTGTTATTCTCGACGATATTTATGGCAGTTTGAAGTTTGCGTTTAACAGAGGCATAGATCTTCAGGTCATCCATATAAAATACATGAGTGACCTTATGCTCGCTTGATGCAAAAAAGCAAAGGGCTCATGGCATCGCCCTGAAAGACGCCTCTCTGGAACGTGACGTTGTTTGTTGTCACACGATAATTTCCAGATGAGATAGTAAATATAGTTTTCCAAAGAGGCATCAATCTCTCTATGCATCTCAC
>JAABKJ010001390.1:0-30773 GCA_011634705.1 Andricus grossulariae | reverse complement strand
ATTTTGTGTTGCAAAATTTCTCGGTTTTAGTTTGAGGTTTAACTGCTTGGTTGAAAATTATTTTTTTTCCTTGATAAAAATGAATTTATCTTCATGGTTGCAAATTAATTTTTAGGTTACAAATTTAACAATTTTGTTGAAAATTAATTCTTTGTTGTTGTAAAAAATTCAACTATGTGGTAAAAATTATTTTGTTTGATTGAAGATTTATTATTTTGTATAAAAATTAATTAATTTTTTGTTGCTGAAAATTTATTTCTTTTGTTGAAGATTCATAAATGTATTTGAAAACTCATTTCTTTGGTTCTAAATTTAAATATTTAGTTGAAAATTAGTTTTATTTGGTTAAGAATTAATTTTTTTATCTGAAAATTTAACTATTTCATTTTCAGTTGGAAATTTACCTTTTTTATTCAAATTTTATCTGATGTTTCAAACATTTATTTTTATTTATTTTTTTTTTAAGATTTATCATTTTAGTTAAAAATTAATCATCTTGGTTGAAAATTCAACTAGTTTTTTGCGAATTTTTTTTTTTAATTAATTTTCATTCAACTAAAAATTTCAATATTCAATTTTGTGTTGAAAAATTTTTCTTTTATAGTTTGAAGTTTAACTGCTTGGTTGAAAATTCATTCTTTTTATTGTAGAAAGACTATCTACTTTGTTGAAAATAATTTTTTTTGTTGATAAAAACTAATTTATCTTGATGATTGCAAATTAATTTTTGGGGTAAAAATTCAACAATTTGTTTTTGAAAATTCATTTTTTGTTGTAAGAAATTCAACTATGTGGTTAAAAATTAGTTTTGTTTGGTTGAAGATTTATTATTTTAGATGAAAATTCATTTCATTTGTTAGAAATTATTTCTTTTTTTTTTTTTTTGAAAATTCATTTCTTTGGTTGAAGATTCATATATGTATTTGAAAATTCATTTCTTTGGTATAAAATTTAATAATTAGTTAGAAAGTAGTTTTTTTTTGGTTGAAGATTTATCATTTTAGTTAAAAATCAATTATCTTTGTTGAAAATTTAACTAGTCTTATGTAATTTTTTTTTTTTTTAGAAATAAATTTTCATTTAACTAAAAATTTAAATATTCAATTTTATGTTAAAAAGTTTTTCTTTTTCAGTTTGAGGTTTAACTCTTTATGATTGCAAATTAATTTTTTGGGTAAAAATTTAATAATTTTGTTGAAAATTCATTTTTTGTTGTTGTAAAAAATTGAACTATGTGGTTAAAAATTAATTTTGTTTGGCTGAAGATTTATTATTTTGGATGAAAATTCATTTCATTCACTAATAAATAAATAAATTATTTTTTGTTGAAAATTAATTTTCATTTACCTGAAAATTTGAATATTCAATTTGTGTTGAAAAATTTTTCTTTTTTAGTTTGAGATTTAACTGCTTGGTTGAAAATTCATCCTTTTTTTTATTGTAGAAAGACAATCTACTTGGTTGAAAATTCAATTTTGTAATTGAAAATGAATTTCTTTATTTTCATAAATATTATTTTATCTTTATGGTTGCAAATTAATTTGTTGGTAAAAAATTGAACTATGTGATTAAAAATTAATTTTGTTTGGTTGAAGATTTATTATTTTGGATGAAAATTAATTAGTTTTTTTGTTTGGAAATTCATTTCTTTGCTTGAAGAATCATAATTGTGTTTGAAAACTCATTTGTTTGGTTCAAAATTTAAATACTTGGCTGAAAGTAGTTTTATTTGTTTAAAAATTAATTTTTATATCTGAAAATTTAACTATTTCATTTTTGGTTGGAAACTTACCCTTTTAAGTTCAAATTTTATCTGCTTTGTTAAACATTCTTTTTTTTGTTGGTTGAAGATTTATCATTTTAGTAAACAATTATTCTTCTTGGTTGAAAATTCAATTTTTTGGTTGAAAATTTACTTTTTTGTTGATAAAAAGTTATGTTTGCAAATTAATTTTTTGTTCACAAATTTAACAATTTTGTTGAAAATTAATTTCTTGCTGTTGTAAAAAATTCAACTAGGTGGTTAAAAATTAATTTTGTTTGGTTGAAGATTCATTATTTTGGATGAAAATTTATTTAAATAATTAAAAATTAATTAATTTTTTGTTTTTAGATTAATTTTCATCCAACTGAAAATTTAAATTTTTAATTTTGTTTGCAAAAATTTTTGTTCTTTAGTTTGAGGTTTAACTGCTTGGTTGAAAATTTATTTTTTTAATTGATAATTCATTTTTTTCTGATAAAAATTAATTTATCTTTATGGTTGCAAATTAATTTTTTGGTTAAAAATTGAACAAAGTGGTTCAAAATAAATTTTGTTTAGTTGTAGATTTATTATTTTGGATGAAAATTAATTAATTTTTTGGTTAAAAATGCATTTCCTTGTTTGAAGATTCATAAATGTATTTGAAAAGTCATGTCTTTGGTTATATATTTAATAATTTAGTTAAAAAGTCGTCTTTTTTGTTAAAAATTAATTTTTTTATCTGAATATTTAACTGTCTCGTTTTTGGTTGGAAATTTATCTTTTTTAGTTGAAATTTTACTGGTTTGTTAAAAATTCATTTTTTTTGGTTAAAGATTGTTCATTTTGGTTCAAAATTAATTATCGTGGTTGAAAATTTAACTAATTTTTTGCAAATTCGAAGTTTAACTGCTTGGTTGAAAATTCGTCTTTTTCGTAGAAAGTTAATCTTCTTGGTTTTTTTGTTGTTGTTGAAAATTAATTAATATTTTTTGTTGCAAATTTCGTTTTTTTTTATTGAAAACTAATTGTTTTTTTTTTTTTAATTGAACATTTAACTGTTCCATTTTAGGTTAAGAATTCTATTATTCTATTTGCTGGAAATAAATTTTTTTAATTACAAATATAACTCTTCTATTGTTGCATGAAAATTAATCTTTTTTGTTGAAAATTCATCCGTTTTTTATTGTAGAAAGACAATCTACTTGGTTGAAAATTCAATTTTTTGGTTTGAAATTATTTTTTTTTTTTATATAAAAATTAATTAATCTTTATGGTTCCAAATTAATTTTTTGGTTAGAAATTGAACAATTTTGTTGAAAATTTAATTTTCTGTTGTTGTAAAAAATTCAACTATCTGGTTAAAAATTAATTAATTTTTTTTGTTGAAAATTCATTTCTCTTGTTGAAGATTCATAAAAGTATTTGAAAAGTCATTTCCTAGGTAAAAATTTAATAATTTAGTTAAAAACTAGTTTTTTTGGGGTTTGAAGATTCATCATTTCAGTCAGAAGTTTTTTTTTAAATTAATAAATATTTTTCGTTGCAAATTCCGTTTTTTTATTGAAAATTCAACTATTTAACCTATCCTAACCCAGTTTATGAATGATCCCTGTGCAACCCAGGAATATCTCCCAGTATTTCCAAACTCCTTCAGCACTCGTCCCAGACAAGTGTTCCAAGATTGACAAATACCATAGCCTGCTGACGACGTCATAGGGTTTCAGTTCAGCCTGACGTCACGAATCGAGAATCATACGATGTGAAACCCTGAAAAGTAGCGCTCCACCTATTCCTATATCCAGCGTCAAAGTCACCCCCAGCACTCATCCCTCAAGGCGCTTTTACCCTTCGTGCAGGCTGGCAGGTTTTTTGCTTCAGGCGATCCGAGCTCAAGGAGGATGAGAGTCAGAAGGGGGGGGGCGAAGAAAGGGAGGAAAATGTAGGAAGAAAGAGAGAGTGAAAGAGAGAGAGAGAGAGAGAGAGAGAGAGAGAGAGTGAGCGAGGCACTGGAAAGGAGCTGATGGGATGAGGAGCCGCTGGTGTGAGGAGCTGATGGTGTGAGGGGCTGATGGTGTGAGAAGCTGATGGTGTGAGAAGCTGATGGGGTGAGGAGCTGATGGGGTGAGGAGCAAAACCCCAACCTAAGAGACTCGAGCGGAGACGCGGCAAAGGCTAGAGGAGAATAAGGGTGGTTTCAGGGCTGGGGGTGAGTGGGGGGGATAAAATGGGGGTAGATACGAAAGGAGGACTAAGATCCACGGGGACCATCTAAGGTATAAAGGAGGGTGCACCCTCCTTTCAACCTTCGCTTCCACGACCCACCTTAGCCGGCACATTCTCCATCCGAGAAAGCAGAAAGGTACCATCCCTTCCTTGGAATCAAGAAATATATTGTGGCTCCTATATTACGTTTTAGAGAAGAGTCCAGAAAAAATTCGATTTGTTAGACCGTAAGTGAATTTTTTCTTGATGAAATTGCGTAATTTATTGCTTTATAAGTTTTTTTAATAATGAGGTTTGATGTTATGATGAAGTATTTAGCTGTGAAAAAAAATTTTCTTCTCAGCTCCGCCGGGATTCGAACCCAGGTTTAGAGATTGCCGGTCTGGTGTGGTGCTAACAGGCTGTGACTTTTTTAATTGCGCATGCGTCGTGTGAAGAAGGAGTGACGAAGAGGAGATCGGTTTTCTTCCTTACTCCACTATTGTGTCACGCATGCGCAGTTGAGAAAGTCGCGGTCGGCAGCGCCAGACCGGCAATCTACAGACCTGGGTTCGAATCCCAGCGGAGCTAGAGTTGAATTTTTTTATAACTTGAGTCTATAATTATTTTTGTTTAAACAAATTGTATAATTTTCGACCAAATAGTTGAATTTTTAAACAAAATAATTCATTTTTAAACCAAGGAAATCAATTTTCTACCAAAATAGGCGAATTTTCATAGAAATACATGAATTTTCTACAAAACAGATTAATTTCAATACAAAAATAAAACAGTTAAATTTTCAATTGAAAAAAAATTATTTTCAAAAAATAGAATAATAGAATTTTCAACCTAAAATGGAACAGTTAAATGTTCAGTTAAAAAAAAAACTTATTTTCAACACAAAAAAAAAGAAATTTGCAACAAAAAATATTAAACTATTTTTAACAAAAAAAACTTTTTTAACTGAAATGATGAATCTTCAACCAAAAAAAACTAGTTTTTAACTAAATTAATACATTTTAAACCAAAGAAATGTCTTTTAAAATACATTTATGAATCTTCAACCAAAGAAATTAATTTTCAACCAAAAAAATTATTGAATTTTCAACCTAAAAAATTAAATAATTTTCATCCAAAATAATAAATCTTCAACGAAACAAAACTAATTTTTAACCACATAGTTGAATTTTTTACAACAAAAAATTAATTTTTCACAAAATTGTTAAATTCGTAACCTAAAAATTAATTTGCAAACATAAAGATAAATTAATTTTTATGAAAAAAAATTAATTTTCAACAAAAAAATTGAATTTTAAACTAAGTAGACTAACTTTCTACAAAAAAGGATGAATTTTCAACCAAGCAGTTAATCTTCGAACTAAAAAAAATGTACAACACAAAATTGAATATTAAAATTTTTATTTAAACGAAAATTAATTTAAAAAAAAAGAATTTAAAAAAACTAGTTAAATTTTCAACCAAGGTAATTAATTTTTAACTAAAATGATAAATCTTCAACGAAAAAAAAAATAAATTTTTAACAAAGCAGATAAAATTTTGAACTAAAAAAGATACATTTTCAACCAAATATGAAATACTCAAATTTTCAGATAAAAAAATTAATTTTCAACCAAATAAAACTACTTTTTATTTAAATTTTAATCCAAAGAAATGAGTTTTCAAATACAGTGATGAATCTTCAAGCAAAGAAATTAATTTCCAACCAAAAAATTTAATTAATTTTTAACTAATGAAATGAATTTTCAACCAAAATGATAAATCTTCAACCAAAAAAAAATTAATTTTTAACCAGATAGTTGAATTTTCGACAAAAAGAAAACAAATGTTCAACAAAATAGTTCAATTTTTACCCAAAAAATTAATTTGCTTAAAAGACAAATTAAATTAAATTTAAAAAAAACATCAAACTAAAAACGATAATTTTGCTACCCAAAATTTTATGTTTAAATTTTTATGAAAATTAATTTTCATTCAATAAAAATGAATTTGCAACAAACTAATTCAATTTTCAACCAAGAAAATATATTTTCATCTAAAATGATAAATCTTGAACCAAACAAAATTGATTTTTAACCAAATTGTTGAATTTTCAACAACAATAAAACTAATTTTCAAGAAAAAATCGAATTTTCAACAAAATAGTTAAATTTTCTATCAAATAAATAATATTCAAACTGAAATAACGATTCTTCATAAAAAAAATAATTTTTAACAAAGTAGTTAAATGTTCAACCAAAAAGATGAATTTTCAACCAAGAAAATTAATTTTCTACCAAAAATGTCTGATTATGAACCGTCAACAAAAAAGTTAATTTTTAACTGAATCCTAAACCAAATGAATCAGTTTGAGATTTATTTATTTTGTTACAAATTGTTTTTTTTTTCAAAATTAATTTTTTTAAATGAAAATTTAACTGTTCTATTTTTTGTTGAAAATTCAAATATTTGGTTGAATATTTGTGTATGTTGTTTTACATTCGATTTCTTTGATAGAAAATTAATCTTCTTGATTGAAATTTCAATTTATTGAAAATTCGTTTTTTTATTGAAAATTAATTTTCTTGCCTTAAAAGAAAATATACCATTTTTCAATGAAAATTGATATTTTAAATTGAAAATTGATGTTTTCTGGTTGAAAGTTTATGCACCTTTTTGTATGAATTCAACTGGTTTTGTTTTAAAATAAAAATATTTTATGTTGAAATATGAACTATGACATTTTCGATTGAAGATTATTATTTTTTGGTTAACAAATAAACTACTTTGAAATTTGAACTAATTTGTAAAAAATATTTTTTTTTTGGTTGAAGATTCATCATTTTAGTTAAAAATTTAACTATTTGGTCATAAATTAAATTTTTAGTTCCAAATTTACATTTTCGGGTTGAAAGTTAAATTTTTTTGTAGAAAAATTTTCAGTTTTGATTGAAAATACAACAATTTGGCAGATAATTAAACTATTTGATTGAAAATTAACTTTTTTTTAAAATTATATTTTTAGTTGAAAATTCAACTACTTTGTTTGAAAATTACACTATTTATTTTTTTTTAAGGAAAATTGATATCAACTTTCTAGCATTATCCAAAGATAATGTTATTTAAAATAATAATAAATTTTTGAGAATGTATTTTTCTGAAAAACAAAATATTAAAAATATTCTTCAAATTTTCTATAAGGCTCAGATTAAATTTTAATTTTCTTGAAGCAGTTACTGAAAGCCTTTTTGTTCAAACAATAACAACATTTTTTATTTGTTTATAATTAAAAAGTGAAAGAAAAGCTGAAAATTTCGGAAAAAGTTTAAACCTTCTAGCATTACTATAAGAGAAGATAGTTATGAACCACAATAAATTGTTTAAACAATTATATTTGTTACCTTGCATTAATTATTATCTTACGAATATAAGTGAAAAGTTGACAAAAAGTGGAAAATACAGAAAAAACCCGCAACTTTTTAACTTTATTCTAAAAGAATATTATTAAAAATAATAATAAATTGTTTAAACAATTGTTTTAACTTGGGTTAATTACATCCTCACTATGATTAAACAGTGGACCAACAGTGAAAATTTTTAGAAAAAACTGCAACTTTCTAGCATCATTCTTGGAGAATATTATTATAAATAATAATACATTGTTTAAACAATTATTTTTGTAAATTCAAATGATTGCCTCAATATAACTGTAGAGTTAAAAATACGTTTAAATAATCGGAAAAAAGGGTGGGTTTGTAATTCCATTCTAAGAGAAGATTTGCTAAAAACAATATGAAATTGTTTAAACAATTCATGTAAACATCTAGTTATGAGTAGGAAGAAGTATTATATGTTTTATACAAAATTTGTATTCGAAAAACCTAAAAAGATCATAATTAGCGCCAAAAAATCGCATAACTCAATTTTTCACTTATGGGGTTTTTTTGGGACCCCGTGAAACAGACTTATGGGGAGATTTCAAAATTAATTGTTTATTTGTATTCTATAGCTAATTGTGAAGCTAAATGTTGAGTTTCAACTCAATTCACCGGATGGTGATCAACATTCAACTTTGCAGATTTTGATTTTTTTATTCTGTTTTAGATATACAATGACAATTATGATCATCAACAATCATCAGTGACAATCATGATCATCAACAATGATCAGTGACAATCATCATCAGCAATAATCAATGACAATATTCATCATCAACAATCATCAATGACAATCATCATCATCAACAATCATCAATGACAATCATCATCAGCAATCATCAATGACAATAATCGTCATCAACAATCATCATCATCAACAATCATCAATGACAATCATCATCAGCAATCATCAATGACCATCATCATCATCATTATCATCATCAACATTCATCAAAAAACAATCACGGGGTTTGCTGAACCTCTAAATATCATTTTCTTTAAAAAAACGCATTTACTTTTTTGTGGATTTGAACAAATTGGGGGACGATATGCGTGAAAATATAGAAAAAATGGCTACCACCCTAATGTGGACAAGAGATAGAAACCCTCTGAATTTCAACAATAAGAAGACTTGAAAAGAAGTCCTTCTTTTGGAAGAGGGGTAGAGAGCTTTGTGATATCGTTATTGGATTTATAACTTTGGAATGACTGGTTTTTAGGAATGTGTATTTTTAAGATTAGAGAGAAAGGAAAAAAAGTAAGGGATAATAAGTAAGGAGAAAGGGATGGAAAGAGAGAAATAAAGTGGAGGTCTTAAGGGTCGAGAAAATGAAGGATAACGATCATTAGGGGGATAAGAAGGTATTAATTGTTGCTTTTAACGATGTAAGAAACTGCTTTTTATGTTACGTAAACAACAATTCTGTTGGAAAGAGAAGGTTGGAGATATTTCAGATTATTGCATCTGGAAACTCAGTTGTAAATGTTATTAAAGTTCATTTATGTGATAATTTTAATAGTTTGTTGTATTATATGAGCTTTGCAGATTTTTATTTGGTTTGTGTTCAGTCAACAATATCAATCATTAATTTTGATTTGGTTCTGAATTGATCAACAACTGTTGATCTGAATTTGATTTTGATTGTATAAAAGCATTCTACATTTTATTATGTTTTAGATGTCACAACAATAAGGTTTGTCGAATATTATTTGCTTTCGTTTATTTTGAATTAGGCTTGGTAAAATTAATCAAATTTTTTGTTGATTTTGATTTGGTTAGCGTTCAGTGAACAAAACGATTTGTTAATTTTCATATGGTTCTGATCATATCAACATCTGATGATTTGGATTTGGTTCTGATTAAATCATCATCCGATGATTTGAATTGGGTTTTGATTAAGTAAAAGCATTATAAATTTTATTATGTTTTAGATACATCAACGATAAGGTTTTTTGAATACTATTTGATATTGTTTATTTTGAATTAGGATTGGTGAAACTAATTAAAAGTTTTGTTGATTTTGAAGCGGTTTGAGTTCAGTCAACAAAACGATTCGTAAATTTTGATTTCGCTTAGATTGAAGACAAACATTCTTAATTTGAGTATGCTTTAGATATATCAAAAAAGGGGTTTTTCAATATTATTTGCTTTTTTTATTATATATTTGACTTGGTGTGATTAATAAAAAGCTTTATTGATCTTGATTTGGTTTGTATTCAGTCAACAAATATTATTCATTAATTTTGATTTGGTTCTGAATTACTAATCAACTGTTGATATGGATTTGGTTTTGATTGAATAAAAGCATTCTAAATTTTAATTTTTTCTAGATATATTAACAATAAGGTTTTTCGAATATTATTTGCTTGCGTTTATTTTGAATTAGGTTTGGTAACATTAATAAAAAGTTTTGTTGATTTTGATTTGGTTAGCGTTCAGTGAACAAAACGATTCGTTAATTTTTATTTGGTTCTGATTATATCAACATCTGATGATTTGGATTTGGTTTTGATTAAATGAAAGCATTCTAAATTTGTTTATGTTTTCGATATATCAACAATAAGGTTTTTTCAATATTATCTGCTTTTGTTTATTTTGAATTAGGCTTGGTATATAAAAACGATTCGTTAATTTTGATTTGGTTTTGATTAAATCAAATTCTGTTGCTTTGAAGTGGTTTAGTGATAAGAAAAGCATTCTAAATTAAATCATGTTTTAGATGTATCAAGAATACAGTTTTCTTGAATGTTATTTGCTTTGGCTTATTTTGAATTAGGCTTGGTAGAACTAATTAAAAGTTTTTGTTGATTTTGATTTGGTTTGCGTTCAGTCAACAAAACGATTCGTTAATTCTTATTTGGTTCTGATTTTATCAACATCTGATGATTTGAGAATGTTTTGTGATGATAAAAACATTCTAAATTGTATTATGTTTTAGATATATCAATAATAAGGTTTTTTGAACTAATCAACTATATGATCAGGAAATCAACAAAATTAACATCATCTTTAATAATTTTTACCCTGATAAACAACACAAACATCATTCTGGATTATTTGCTTTTGTTTATTTTGAATTAGGCTTTGTAGCAGTAGTTAAAAGATTTATTGATTTCGATTTGGTTTGCGTTCAATCAACAAAACGATTCGTCAATTTTGATTTGATTTTAAACAAATCAACTTCTGTTAATTTGAATTTGTTTTGTGATGATAAACGCATTCTGAATTTCATTATGTTTTAGATATCTCAACAAAAAGGGTTTTTAAATATAATTTTCTTTTGCTCATTTCGAATCAGACTTCGTACAATGAATAAAAAGTTTGGTTGATTTTGATTTGATTTCCGTTCAATCAACAAAACGATTCGTTAATTTTGATTTGGCTTGGATTAAATCAGCATCTGTTGATTTGAATTTGGTTTTTGATGATAAAAGCATTCTAAATTGTATTATGTTTCAGATATATCAACAATAAGGTCTTTCTGAATTATTAAACTATATGATCAGTAAACAAACAAAATGAGCATCATCTTTAATAATTTTTACCCTGATAAAAAACACAAACATCATTATGGATCATTTGTTTCTATTTATTTTGAATTAGGCTTGGTAGAACTAATTAAAAGTTTTGTTGATATTGATTTGGTTTGAGTTCATACAACAAAACGATTTTTTAATTTTGATTTGGTTCTGATTAAATTAACATGTGTTGATTTCAATTTGGTATGTGATGATATAAGCATTCTAAATTTTATTATGTTATACATATATCAATAAAAAAGATTTTTGAATAGCATTGTCTTTTGTTTTCTTTTTCGAATTAGGCTTGTTTCAATCAATAAAAAGCATTGTTGATTTTGATTTGGTTTGTGTTCAGTCAACAAAACGATTTGTTAATTTTGATTTGGTTCATATTCAACAAAAGCATTCTAAATTTTATTAGGTTTCATATATACCCATTATAATGTTTTTTGAATATCATTTGCTTTCTTTATTTTGAATTAGACTTGGTACAATTAATAAAATACTTTGCTGATCTTGATTTGGTTTGCGTTCAGTCAGCAAAACGATTCTTTAATTTGGATTTAGTTCTGATTAAATCGACATCTGATGATTTGAATTTGGTTTGTGACAATAAAAGCATTCTAAATTGTATTATGTTTGAGATATATCAACAATAAGGTATTTTCAAAATAATATTTGCTATTGTTTATTTTGAATTTGGCTTGTTGGAACTAATTAAAACTTTTGTTGATTTTGATTTGGTTAGCGTTCAGTGAACAAAACAATTCGTTAATTTTTTATTTGGTTCTGATTATATCAACATCTGATGATTTGGGAATGTTTTGTGATGATAAAAGCATTCTAAATTGTATTATGTTATAGATATATCAACAATAAAGTTTTTTGAACTAATAAACTATATGATTAGTAAATCAACAAAATCAACATCATCTTTAATCATTTTTGCCCCGATAAACAACACAAACATCATTCTGGATTATTTACTTTTGTTTATTTTGAATTAGGCTTGGTAGAAGTAGTTAAACGATTTATTGATTTCGATTTGGTTTGCGTTCAGTTAATAAAACGATTTGTTCATTTATATTTGGTTTTAATCGAATCAACTTCTGTTAATTTGAATTTGGTTTGTGATAATAAACGCATTCTAAATTTCATTATGTTTCAGATATATCAACAAAAAGGGTTTTTGAATATAATTTAGTTCTGATTAAATCAACATCTATTGATTTGAATTTGGTATGTGATGATAAAAGCATTCTAAATTTTATTATGTTTAAGATATACCAACAAAATGGATTTCTAAATAGCATTTGCTTTTTTTTCGAATTACGCTTGGTACAATTAATGAAAAGTTTTGTTGATTTTGATTTGGTTTCTGTTTAGTCAACAAAACAATCTTTTAATTTGGACTTAGTTATGATTAAATCCAGATCTGAATATTTGAATTGGGTTTTGATTAAGTAAAATAATTCTAAATTTTATTATGTTATAGATGTATCAACAATAAGGTTTTTCGAAAATAATATTTGATTTCGTATATTTTGAATTATGCTTGGTACAATTAATAAAATACTTTGCTGATTTTGATTTGGTTTGCTTTCAGCCAGCAAAACGATTTTTTTATTTGTATTTGGTTCTGATTAAATCAACATCTGATAATTTGAATTTGGTTCTGATTAAATAAGAGCATTCTAAGTTTTAATTTGTTTCAGATATATCAATAGAAGGTTTTTCGAATATTATTTGCTCTCGTTTATTTTGAATTGGGCTTGGTAAAATTAGTAAAAGTTTTGTTGATTTTGATTTGGTTTGCGTTTAATCAACAAAACGATTTGTTAATTTTTATTTGGGTTTGACTGAATCAACATCTTTTGATTTGAATTTGGTTTATGATAATGAAAACATTGTAAATTTCACTATGTTTTAGATATATCAACAAAAAGGGTTCTTGAATATAATTTGCTTTTGTTTATTTCAAATTAGGCTTGGTACAATTAATAAAAAATGCTCCTGATTTTTATTTGGTTTGCGTTTAGTCAACAAAACAATTCGTTAATTTTGATTTGTTTTAGATTAAATACAAGCATTCCAAATTATATTATGTTCTAGATATATCAACAATGAAGTATTTTGAAAATATTATTTGCTTTTGTTTATTTTGAATTAGGTTTGGTAGAACTGAATAAAAGTTTTGTTGGTTTTGATTGTGTTTGCGTTCAGTCAGCAAAACGATTCGTTAATTTTGATTTGGTTCTGATTAAATCAACATCTGTTGATTTGAGTTTGGTATGTGATGATAAAAGCATTCTTAATTTTGTTATGTTTCAGATATATCCACAATTAAGTTTTTAAAAATATTATTTGCTTTTGTTTATTTTGAATTAGGCTCGGTAAAACTAATAGAAAGTTTTTTTTGATTTTGATTTGGTTTGCGTTCAGTCAACAAAACGATTCATTAGTTTTGATTTGGTTCTGATTAAATCAACATCTGTTGATTTGAATTTGATTTCTGATAATAAAAGCATGCTACATTTTATTATGTTTCAGATGTATCAACAAAATAAGTTTTCGCATATCATTTGCCTTTGTTTATTTCGAAAAAAGCTTGGTATATTATTAATAAATAGTTTTCTTGATTTTGGTTTGGTTTGCGTTTAGTGAACAAAACGATTCGTTAATTTTGATTTGGTTTTGATTGAATAAAAGCATTCTGAATTTTATTATAATATGTTTTAGACATATCTACAATAAGGTTTTTTGAATATTATTCGCTTTAGTTTATTTTTAATTAGGCTTGGTAAAATGAATAAAAAGTTTTGTTGAATTTGATTTGGTTTGCGTTCAGTGAACAAAACGATTTGTTAAGTTTTATTTGGTTCTGATTATATCAACATCTGATGATTTGGATTTGATTGAATAAAAGCATTCTAAATTTTATTATGTTTGAGATATATCCACAATGAGGTTTTTTAAAAATATTATTTGCCTTTGTTTATTTTGAATTGGGCTTGGTAAAACTAATTTAAAGTTTTGTAGATTTTGATTTGGTTTGCGTTTAGTCAACAAAACGATTCATTAGTTTTGATTTGGTTCTGATTAAATCGACATCTGTTGATTTGAATTTGGTTTATTATAATAGAAGCATGCTACATTTTATTATGTTTCAAATATATCAACAAAACGGGTTTTTTAATATCATTTGCCTTTGTTTATTTCGAAATAGGCTTGGTATATTATTAATGAAAAGTTTTGTTGATTTTGATTTGGTTTGTATTCAGTGAAGAAAACGATTCGTTAATTTTGATTCGGTTTTGACTGAATAAAAGCATCCTAAATTTTATTATGTTTTAGACATATCAACAGTAAGGTTTTTTTGAATATTATTCGCTTTCGTTTATTTTGAATTAGGCTTGGTAAAATTAATAAAAAGTTTTGTTGTTTTTCATTTGGTTTGCTTTCAATCAACAAAACGATTCGTTAATTTTGAGTTGGGTTTGGTTAAATCAACATCTGTTGATTTGAATTTGGTTTGTGATAATAAAAGCATTTGAAATTTTAAAATGTTATAGATATATGAACAGAAATGGGTGTTCAATATTATTTGATTTCGTTTATTTGGAATTAGGCTTGGTACCATTGATAAAAAGCTTTGTTGATTTTGATTTGGTTTGCGTTTAGTCAGCAAAACGATTCTTTAGTTTTGATTTGGTTCTCATTAAATCAACATCTGATAATGTGGGTTTGCTTTTTATTAAATAAAATCATTTAAAATTTTCTGATGTTTTTGACATAACAAAAAGTATTTTTCGAATGTTGTTTGCTTTTGTTTATTTTAAATTAGAATTGCTAAAACAAATTCGAAGTTTTGTTGATTTTTGATTTGGTTTGCTTTCAATCAACAAAAGGATTCATTAATTTTGAGTTGATTTTGGTTAAATCAACATCTGTGGATTTGAATTTGGTTTTTAATGATAAAACTATTCTAAATTTCATTATGTTTTAGATATATCAACAATAAGAATTTTTGAATCTCATTTGCTCTTGTCTTTTTCGAATTAGGCTTGGTACAATTAATAAAAAGTATGGTTGATTTTGATTTGATTTGTGTTCCGTTTTAGTTCAATAAAAGTTTTCTAGATTTAATTCTGTTTCTTTATATAAACAATAAGATCCGCTGAAAATTATTTGATTTTGTTCATTTTGAATTAGTCTTAGTACAAATAATAAAAAGTTTTGTTGATTTTAATTTGCTTCTGCTCATATCAACAATTGTTTTTTTTACTCCCATTTTTGGATAAATCACAATTGTTTGATTTTAATTTCATTTTGCTGAGTAGAACTTGATTTTATTTCAATCAATAAAAACTGTCTTTGTTTTCTTTGTTGTTAATTCAAAATTGTTATTCTTTTTATTTCCTTTCGGTTAAATCAAGACAAGGATTCGTTCATTTCGATTTTGTTCTGATTCAATCAACAGCGGTTCCTGTTGATTTGGATTTGGTTTATTGAGTTTTTATCTGATTTTCTTTGATGATCATCTATCAATTTTCATTTAGTTTGTCTCAAAATTCGGTTTTTGTTTAATTAACATATGTTGATTTTGATTACCTTTTGTTGAATTTGACTTAGTTTCGTTTGCATCGTTCAATGTTTTGTTAATTTTTATTTGGTTTTGCATAAGTCAACATCTCTTCATTATTATTTGATTAATTCAACAGGTATTGATTTCAATTTCGTTTTGATAAACTCAACAATTTTTTTCAATTTTGATTTTTTTGCTCAAGTCAACAAAACGATTCGTTTATTTTAGTCTTGGTTCTGACTTGGTTCGGATATATTAATTTTGGATTGTTTAATGTTGAACCAACTTTCTCTGATTTTCATTTGCTATAGAAGATTTTTTATTTATTTCAATTCAATTAATACAAAGTGTCGATGATATTGGTTTTGCTTAAATCAATATTTGTTGTTCTTAATTTGGTTTTGGTTAGATCACAAGTTGCTGTTTTTGATTTTACTTTGGTTAATTAACCAGTTTTATATTTTGATTTTGGTCAAATTAGCATCTGTTGATCTTCATTTCCTTACTATTGAATTGGATTCAGTTTCGCTTGAATTGTTCATTTTTTTTAATTATTCGGTCATTTTAATTTGATACTGACTAAAGTTTTGGATTTGGTTTTCGTTGAATGAAAATTTTCTCATTTTTATTCTGGTTTAGTTATACAATGACAATCATCATCATCAACAATCATTAGTGACAATCATGATCTTTAACAATCATCAATGACAATCATCATCAGCAATCATCAATCATCATCATCATCATCAGCAATCATCAATGACAATCATCATCAGGAATTATCAATGACCATCATCATCAACAATCATCAATCATCAATCAATGACAATAATCAATCAATGACAATAATATGATGTTGACAATACTTTTTCAAAACTAAAGAGGTGCATTGACAACTTTTATTTTAATCAATGACACGTTTAGTTGATTTTTGTTTTGGCTAATTCAACATTTATATATTTTGGTTTTGTTTCGATTCAATCAACAAAACAAATCGCAAACTTTAATTTGGTTGTGATGAAATCAGCATCTATTGATTAGGATCAACAAAGAGCTTTGTTGATTTTGATTTGCCTTCATTGATTTTAAACTAATCTTGGTTTAATTGATAACAAGTTTTGCTAATTTTGAATTTTCTGACTTTGACTTGAATCTATTTCAATCAATAAAAAGTTTATTTGATATTAGTTTTGTTTTGGTTATCTCAACATTTGTATATTTTTATTTCCTCTTGGTTAAATCAACAAATGGTTTCGTTTATTTGGATATTGTACTGATTGAATCAACATCTGTCCCTATTGATTTTGATTTGGTTTTGCCTAAATAAAGATCCGTTCATTCGTTTATGATAAAATAAATAGCTGTTGAATGGGATTTGGTTAAATCAACATGTATCACTTTTGATATACTTAATTTGAGATTTGTTGACGTAGATTAGCTAAGATCAACATCTATTGATTTAGATTTGACTAACCCAACATCTAACTATTGATTTTCATTCATGATTTTGCTTGAATCAACATTAACTGATGCTTGTTTCGTAGCGATCTGAGTTGCTTCTGATTTGTTATTGATCACATCAAAACTGATATCTTTGATTTGTTTTTGTCAAACCAACAACTGTTTTGTGGATGTCTATTTGGCTTTGGATAAACTGAAATACTTTTAATTAAAACTCTAGCCTAAGCAATTGTCAGTCGCTTCTGAACATTTGTAATTGAATCAACATCTAAACCCGCAACCCTCTAAAATCTTTATTATCTCAACCCCGATCAGAACTAGGGTCCAATCTTTGATCACAGATTCGTCGTGATCGGAATCAAGGACGCAAAATCGAATCTCTAATCTTCTCCTCTGCAAAGGGCTTTTGGACCATTCGGATTTCGGACCAGGATGAGGAATCGTAAAGTGAAGCGTTTCGAAACGTTTCACGTCCTGTTTGGTATGGACCATCGTCGTACCGAGCCTTTGTAATCTCGTTGAGGACGATCGCGGGCATCCTTGCTCTGGGGATCTACTTCTAAACCCGTATCGCATGCTATACAATATATAGCGGCCGCATAGCCACCCTCATCTTGCGCATAAATCACAATAGAGGTGGAAAGTGGCGTAGCGAACTTCTCAAGCAGGGATATGCTCTTGCTGCAGATTTGAAGCCACTAGTGGCCAGAAACAGGGTGGAGAGGTGAGCTTCAGCCCAGAATCTTCAAAGCCCCCTTTGGAAGCAAAAACCAAACCAAGACGAGATAAATCAGGGTGCTTCATAATTTGAACTTGGAACACTTCAAGGAGTGATAGAAGATTAAAAGCTTCAAAGAAGCATCATTATTTAAGCTGTTGCCAAAATGTTTACGCAGAAAAAATATCGAATCACACTCAACTCCCGATATAAGCCCTCATGCTGTTTGTCACGCTTGACTAAGCCGTGCCTCTCTCTCGGTCCCGTGGCTCCCCTCATCACGAAACCGCCGAGGACATCAATTCTCGGAATAGTGTAAACCGGAGGTGCTTCTATTGGAAGTTGATTTTTTTCTATTGTCCAAGACGTCTACACATAAAAATATCAAATTATTGTATCAGATATTGCCTGAGATGTTGTCTCAAATTTTCACACATCAACAATATTTAATTATTGCCTAATATTTTTTAAATAAAAAATATCCAATTAATGTCTAAGACGTTGTCTAAGATTTCTAAAACTGAAAATATCAAATTATTGTCTAAGATGTCGCCTGAGATGTTGTATAATATTTTTACACGTCAAAAATATTGAATTATTACCTAAGATGTTCACACATACGAAGTATCGAATTATTGTCCAAATGTAAGATG
Organism: Andricus grossulariae; assembly: GCA_011634705.1. Taxonomy (NCBI): domain Eukaryota; kingdom Metazoa; phylum Arthropoda; class Insecta; order Hymenoptera; family Cynipidae; genus Andricus; species Andricus grossulariae. The sequence continues at coordinate 12,448 of JAABKJ010001390.1, read as the reverse complement.
TTATCCAAGATGTTTACACAAAAAATATCAAACCATTGTCTAAAATTTTGCCTAAAATTTTGCCTAAGATGTTTACAGGTCAAAAATACTGAATTATTTCATAAGATGTTTACGCTTAAAAAATATCGAATTATTGTCTGACCTTTTGTCCAAGATTTTTACACAAGAAACATATCCAATTATTGACAAAGATGTTTACGTATGAAAAATATCATATTATTGTCTAGGATGTTGTCCAAGATATTCTCAGATAAAAATGTACAATTATTTTCTAAAATTTTGCCTAAGATGTTGTCTAAGATTTTTACCCTAAGATATTCCACATCAAAAATATCTCATTATTGCCTAAGATGTCTACACATCAAAATATTGCCTAAAATTTTCTCTAAGATGTTTACACATCAAAAATCGATTTATCGTCTAAGATTTTGTCTCAGATGGTTGCACACCAAAAATCGAATTATTGCCTAAGATTTTGTCTAAGATGTTTTCACATTAAAAATCTATTAACTGTCTAAGACTTTGAAACATCAAGAATCGAATTATTGTCTGAGATGTTACCTTAGATGATGATACACCAAACATCAAATAATTTCTTAAGATATTTTATAAAATGTTTACATAACAAAAATCGGGTTTTTGTATAAGATGTTTACACATAAAAGATATCCGTTTATTATCTAAAATTTTTGTTAACCTTTTGTCTAAGATGTTGTCCAAGATGTTTACACATCAAAAATTGATTTATTGTCCAAGATGTTTACACATCAAAAATATCGAATTATTTTCGAAGCCACCTGCATTTCAAAAATTGAATTATTATCTATGATTTTATCTAAGATGTTTACACATCAAAAATCAGATTATTGTGTGAGATTTTCTTTCAGATGTTTGCATATCAAAAATCGATTTATTGCCTAAGCTTTCGTCTAAGATGTTTTCACATTAAAAATCTATCAACTGTCTAAGATGATAAAACATCAAAAATCGAATTATCCTCTAAGATGTTGCCTTAGATGTTATCACACTGAAAATCAAATAATTGTGTAAGATTTTGTCTAACATGTATACAAACCAAAAATCGAGTTATTGCCTACGATTTTGTCTAACACGTTTACACATCAAAAATATTGAATTATTGTTTACGACATCTGAATATCAAAATTTTTGAAATGTTGTTTAGGATTTTGTCTAAGATTTTCGTACCCAAGAAAGTCCAATTATTTTCTACGATTTTCTCTGAGATTTTGCTTGAGATATTTACACACCAAAAATCTAATGACTGTCTAAGATTTTGTCTAAAATGTTCACACATCAATAGTCGATTTATTATATAAAATTTCACACATCGAAAATCGGTTTGTTGTAAAAGATGTTTGTATATAAAAAATAATGAATTATTATTTAAGATATCTGTATATCAAACATTGAACTATGGTCAAAAATGTTGAATTAGATATTTACACACCAGATTTCGAATTATTGTCTAAGATTTTGTCTAAGATGTTTACACATAAAAAATTGATTTATTGCCCAAGATGTTGTTTAAGATATATTATCTAAGATTTTGTCTAATATGTATACAAACCAAAAATCGAATTATTGCCTAACATATTGTATAAGATGTTTTGCACATATCAAAAATATCGAATTATTATCTTAGATGCATATCAAAAATAAAATGATGTCTGAGATTTTGTCTGAGATGCTCATACAAAACAAATCGAATTATTGTCTACGATTTTGTCTAAAATGTTTACACATCAAAAATATTAAATTATTATTTACAACATCTGAATATCAAAATTTTCGAAATGTTGTTTAGAATTTTGTCTAAGATTCTCGTACCCAAGAAAGTCAAAATATTTTCCACGATTTTGTCTTAAATTTTGCCTTAGATATTTGCGCACCAAAAATCTAATGACTGTCTAAGATTTTGTCTAAAATGTTTACACATCAATAGTCGGTTTATTATATAGAATTTGACACATCGAAAATCAGTTTGTTGTAAAAGATTTTTGTTCATAAAAAATAACGAATTATTATTTAAGATGTCAGTACATCAAACATTGAACTATTGTCAAAGATGTTGAATTAGATATTTACACAACAGTTTTCGAATTATTGTCTTAGATTTTGTCTAAAATGTTTGCATATCGAAAATCGATATATTGCCTAAGATTTTGTCTAAGATGTTTTCACATTAAAAATCTATTGAATGTCTAAGATGTTGAAAAATCAAAAATCGAATTATCGTCTGAGATGTTGCCTTAGATGTTAATAGACCAAAAATCAAATAATTGTGTGAGATTTTGTCTAAAATGTTCACATAACAAAAATCGGTTCGCTGCATAAGATGTTTAAAATAAGAAATATCGAATTATTAGCCAAGATGTTTGTATATCAAAAATTAAGTTATTGTCTAAGATGTTACCCAAGATGTTTACACATCAAAAATTGATTTATTGCCCCAGATTTTTTTAAGATGTATACATATCGAAATATTGGATCATTGTCTAAGATTTTGTCTGAGATGTTTTATCATCAAAAATCGATTAATTGTCGAAGACGTTTACCAATCAAAAATCGACTTTCTGTCTAAGACGTTTACACATAAAAGATCTATCTATTGTCTAAGATTTTGTCTAACATGTGTACAAACTAAAAATCGAATTATTGCCTAACATTTTGCATAAGATGTTTTTTACATATAAAAAATATCGAATTAATATCTTAGATGCATATCAAATAAGGAAATGATGTCTGAGATTTTGTCTGAGATGTTTATACACAATAAATCGAATTATTGTCTACGATTTTGTCTCAAATGTTTACACATCAAAAATATTAAATTATTATTCACGACAGCTGCATATAAAAATTTTTAATGTTATTTAGGATTTTGTTTGAGATTTTCGTACCCAAGAAAATTGAATTATTTTCCACGATTTTGTCTAATATTTTGCTTTAGATATTTGCACACCAAAACCCTAATGACTGTCTAAGATTTTGTCTAAAATGTTTACACATGAATAGTCGGTTTAGTATATAAAATTTCACACATCGAAAATCGGTTTGTTGTAAAAAATGTTTTTATATAAAAAATCACGAATTATTATTTTAGATGTCAGTACATCAAACATTGAACTATTGTCGAAGATGTTAAATTAGATATTTACACACCAGATTTCGAATTATTGTCTCAGATTTTGTCTAAGATGTTTACACATAAAAAATTGATTTATTGCCCAAGATGTTGTTTAAGATGTTTACATATCGAAATATTTAATAATTGTCTAAGATTTTGTCTAAGATGTTTTTTCATCAAAAATCGATTAATTGTCGAAGACGTTCACAAATCTAAAATCGATTTTCTGTCTAAGATGTTTACACACAAAAGATCTATTTATTGTCTAAGATTTTGTCTAACATGTGTACACACCAAAAATCGATTATTCGCCTAAGATTTTGCATAAGATGTTTATTTATCACAAATATCGAATTATTATCTTAGATGCATATAAAAAATGGAAATGATGTCCAAGATTTGTTCTAAAATGTTTACACACAAAAAATCAAATTATGGTATAAGATTTTGTCTAAAATGTTGCCTCAGATATTTGCTCATCAACAATGTAATTGCTGTCTAGAATTTTGTCTAAAATTTTTGCACATAAAAATTCGGTTTATTGTACAAGATGTTTATGCATAAAAAATATAGAATTATTATTTAAGATGTCTGTATATAAAAAATTTAACTATTCTCAAAGATGTTGAATTAGATATTAACACAAAAGATTTCGAATTATTTTCTAAGATTTTGTCTAAGAAGTTTACACTTCACAAATCAGTTTGGTGTATCAGATGTTTATACTTCAAAAATCGGTTTGTTGTATAAGATGTTTACACATAAAATATCGAATTAATATCTAGGATTTTTGTATAACAAAAATTAAATAATTGTCTGAGATATTGCCTAAGATTTTTTTACATCAAAAATTGATTTCTTGTCCAAGATGTGCACACATCAAAAATATCGAATTATTTTCTAAGCCATCTGCATATCAAAAATCGAATCATTGTCCAAGATGTTACCTCGATTGTTTACACACAAAACATCAAATTATTGTCTAAAATTTTGTCTAACATGTGTACACACCAAAAATCGATTACTTGCCTAAGATTTTGCATAAGATGTTTAAATATCAAAAATATCGAATTATTATCTTAGATGCATATCAAAAATGGAACTGATGTCTGAGATTTTGTCTAAAATGTTTATACACAATTAACTGAATTATTGTCTACGCTTTTGTCTAAAATGTTGCCTTAGATATTTGCACATCAAAAATGTAATTGCTCTCTTGGATTTTGTCTAAAATGTTTATACATCGAAATTCGGTTTATTGTATTAGATGTTCACACAAAAAAATCGGTTTCTTGTACAAGATGTTCATGCTTAAAAAATATCGAATTATTAATTAAGATGTCTGTATACCAAAAATGTAACCAAAAATATAACACAACAGTTTTCGAATTATTGTCTAGGATTTTGTCTAAGTTGGTTGCACATCAAAAATCGTATTATTGGCTGAAATTTTGTCTAAGATGTTTTCACATTCAAAATATATTTACTGCCTAAGGTTTTAAACGATCAAAAATCGAATTATTGTTTAAGATATTGCCTTAGATTTCAATACACCAAAAATCAAATAATTGTGTAAAATTTTGTCTAAAAAGTTTACATAACAAAAATCTGTTTGTTGTATAAGATGTTTACACATAAAAAATATCGATTTATTGTCTAAAATGTTTGTATATAAGAAATCAACATATTGTCTAAGATGTTGCCCAAGATGATTATACATCAAAAATTAATTTATCGTCTAAGATGCTTACACAACAAGAATTGATTTGTTATTTCAGACGTCTACACATCAAAAGTCGATTAATTTTCTAAGATGTTTAAACATCGAAAATCGATTTTTTGTCTAGGATGTTTACACTTAAAATATCTGCTTATTGTCCAATATTTTGTCTAACATGTGTACACGCCAAAAATCGAAATAATGCCTAACATTTTGTATAAGATGCTTACACATCAGTAATCCATTTTTTATCTAAGATGTTTAAACATCGAAAATCGATTTTTTGTCTACGATGTTTACACAGAAAAGATCTATTTATTGTTTAAGATTTTGTCTAACATGTGTAAACACCAAAAATCGAATTATTGCTTGTGATTATTATCTCAGATGTCTGTATATCTTGGATTTTTAGCTTAGATTTCGACTCATCAAAATTGGATTTATTGTCAAAAATGTTGACACATCAAAAATATTGAATTATTATTTACATCTGTATATCAAAAATTTGAAATGTTGTCTAAGATTTTGTCTCAGATTTTTGCAAACAAAAAATCGAATTATTGTCTACGATTTTGTCTGAAATGCTGCCTCAGATATTTACACAACGAAAATCTAGTATTTGTCTAAGATTTTGTCTAAAATGTTTACACATCAAGTATAAGATGTTTATAAGTCTGAAATATCAAATTAATATTTAAGATTTCTGTATGTCAAAAATTAAACTATTTTCTAAGATGTTGCTTTTTATATTTACAGACTAAATTTCGAATTATTATCTGCGATTTTGTCTGAAATGTTGCCTTAGATATTTACACGCCAAAAATCGAATAACTGTCTGATATTTTGTCTAAAATGTTTACAATCAAGTACCAGATATTTATAAGTAAAAAATATCCAATTATTGTTTAAGATTTCTGTATTTCCAAAATTGAACCTTTGTCTAAGATGTTGCCCTATATATTGGCAGACCAAATTTTGAATTATTGTCTAAGATTTTGTCTAAGATGTTTACACATCAAAAATCTGTTTATTGTATAAGATGTTCACACTTTAAAAATATCAAATTATTACCTGAGATGTTTGTATATCAAAAATTAAGCTATTTTCTAAGATGTTGCTTCAGATTTTTACACACCAAAAATCAGATGATTGTCTAAGAGTTTGTCCCAAATGTGTACACACCAAAAATCGATTAATTTCCTGAGATTTTGTATAAGATGTTTACATATCAAAAATATCTAATTATTATCTTAAATGTCTATATATCAAAAATCGAACTATTGTCTCAGAGGTTTATTCACACAACAAAATATCGAATTATTATTCACGAAATCTGCATATCAAAATTGAAAATGTTTTCTAAGAATACGATTTTGTGTAAAATTTTGCCTTAGATATTTACACACCATATATGTAATTTCTGTCTAAGATTTTGTCGAAAATGTTTACACATCATAATTCGGTTTATGGTACAAGATGTTTATACATAAAAAAAAATAAAATTATTATCTAAAACGACTGTGTATCAAAAGTGATACTATTGTCTAAGATCTTGTCTAAGATCTTTACACATCTGCATATCATAAATCGAATTATCGTCTGAGATTTTGCCTAAGATAATGATCGAATAATTCTCCATGGTGTTGTCTAAGATCTTTAATTTGTTCGCACATCAAAACCACTGACTCATTCCCTATTATTTCACCTAATTGTAAGTTAAACATTTAACCTTCCTAATTGAATAAGGTTCCACCTAATCTTTTTTTTTCTAAAATAGTAATTATCTCAACATCTGGTGGGATGTGCATTCCCCAAGTGACTCTTTCTGATACCGTTTGACTGATGCCATACCAGCGGTACTAAAATTCTTCAATCAACGGTGCGTCCGTTGTTTCGTGGTTGCCTATCGGCCCTCTTTATCGGACCCGAGTTTCCGGTTCGTCCCACTCAATGTTTATCCGTGCTATTCTGATGGAACTATACCCACCATGAGGACAATGGATTTTCATGAGTTGCTTCGCGGTACGATCCCAAGATTCTAGACTGTTATCTGGCCCATACCGGTAGCTCCCCTCGACCCGGAAGTGGGCGTGACCACCCCGTTTTCGCTATCTTCGGCTCCTCTGGATGCGTGGGCGTAACACACTCATGTCTTTAACTCTTCATTTGCCGAAAATTGAAAATCGCTTCTTCATTTCAGGCTTCGGATGTTTCATCAATTTATTTAAATTGACTTTGATATGATTTTGGGTACATCATCAGCAATCCTTAATAACCATCATCATCATCAAGAATCATCAATGACGATCATCGTCATTAACAATCATGAATGACAATCATCAAGAATCATCAATGACAATGATCATCAGCAATCATCAATGACTATCATCGATATCGTATTATTGTTTGTTGCAAATATTTGGTTATGAAGACTTCGATTTTTGTGGATCAATCAACTTGTGTCAATTTTGATTTAGGTTTTTCTTAAATTCGGGCTTAGTTCGATCCAGATCTACTGTTTTTATTTGGTTTTGTTGATTTTCACTTGGTACTGTTTTATTGTCTGGTTATATTGATTTGGATTTTCAAGATCAAATGAACATTTTTTGATTTGATTAGGTTTTGCTTCAAATTCAGGTTTAGTTCAGTAACCATCTGCTGATTATGTTTTTTATTTTGTTTCTTGGTTGTTGGTTCCGATTTTTGTGGATCAATCGATATTTGTTCATCTTGTAATGGTTATGCTCAATATTCGGTTTTCACAAATAACTTATGACGATTTTGACTTGGTCTCGCGTGAAATTCTGTTTCAGGTAAATTAACATCTGATTTTGATTTGCAACATTGACTCAATCCTTCAATTTTTTGCTGATTTAGGTTTTGATTTGGTTTTGTTGAATTTTTGTATTGGGTAAGTGAATATTGTTTCTTTATACATTCGGTTATGTAGATTTAAATATCTTTCGTTTAACCAATATCTATAGATTTTTATTTGTTCTTGATTAAAATTAGGTTTTCATAAATAACTTCTGTTGATTTTGACTTGGTTTTCTTTGAATCGTTCAATGTGTCGTTGATGTGGTTTTGTTGAGTTGTGGTTTTGTGTCAGTAAACATTTTTTTTATGTTTTCTTCTGTTGATTTCAATCTTCATGGATCAAACAAAATCTGTCGATTTTGTTTTGAGTTTATTTAAAATTTGGATTTGGGTAAATTGACATCTGCTGATTTTTATTTGGTTTCATTTGAATCGTTCAATGTTTCCATGATTTGGGTTTGCTTAAGTTTTGGGTAAGCAGAAATTGATTTTTATATAATTGGTTATGAAATTTGTATTTTGTGGTCAAGCCAATATCTGTCGATTTTGATTTGGGTTTTCACAAAATTCGGTTTAGGTTAAATTAACATCTGCTGCTTTTTTTTATTTGAAACATTGACTCAATTGTTCAATGCTTCGTTGATTTAGGTTTGGTCTTGGTTTTGTTTGATTTGTGGTTTTAGGTACGTAAACACTTTTATTATATTGGATTATGTTAATTTCGACTTTTGTGGTTGAATTAACATCTGTCGATTTTTATTTCGTTTTGCCTAAAATTTGATTTTGGTTGAATCTGCTAATTTTTATTTGATATTATCAAGTTTTGGTTTTGGATAAATAAAATTATGTTTGATTGATGGTTATGCTGAGTGCAATTTTCGTAAATGAAACAACATCTGTCGATTGATATTAGCTTTTCTTAAAACACTGTTTTGGTTTAATTATCATCATCTGATTTTGATTTTTCGATTTGTTTTAGATTTGGTTTTATTTTAATCTTTCAATGTTTCGATGATGAAGATTTTGGTTTGCTTAAATCGAGATTTGTTCATTTGGAATTGGTTTTGTTAAGCTCAAATGTTCGGTGAATCAACATTATTTTTCTATAATATTGAGTTATGTTGATTTCGATTTTTGTGGATCAATCTGTTTCAATCATTTGATGTTTTATTGATTTAGAATTTGGTTTGCCCAAATCAGTAGCTGTTGATTTTCTTAAAATTCAGTTCTGTTAAACTAAGATCTGCTATGATTAATTTGGTATTATTAATTACGACTTGGTTTTATTGGAATCGTTACATATTTCGCTGATTTAGATTTGTGTTTCTCAAATCGGCATCTGTTGATTTGGATTTGCTGTTGAATTAATGTTTGTTAAATAAAAATTTGTTGAATTGTTATTTGATTTTTTGTTGGTTATATTAATTACATGTTTAATTGATTTTGATTTGGGCTAAGTTATCAAACAGATTTGTTAATTCTAGTTTGTTTCTGGTCAAATCAGCATTTGTTTATTTGTATTCGATATTGATAAGTTCGACTTGCATTTCGTTTATCAACATTCAGTTATTTAGATATGGTTTTTCTTCAAGTTCGGATTTGCTCAAATCGGTATCTGTTGCTTTTGATTTCGTTTTCTTCTATTTTACTGGGTTTTCGTTAAATCCGGATTCAGTGATTTTGATTTGCTTAAATCAACACATATAAAGAAAACGATTAACCATCTGAGTTTTTGACAATCATCAATGACAACCAACAATGACAATCATTATCATCAAGAATCATTAGTGACAATCATGATCATGAACAACCATCAAAGGCAATCATCATCAGCAATCATCAATGACCATCATCATCATCAGCAATCATCAATGACAATCATCATCAACAATCATCAATGCCAATCCTAACCAGCAATCATCAATGACCATCATCAGCAGCAATCATCAATGACCATCATCATCACTATCATCTGATGTTGACAATACTTTTTCAAAACTAAAGAGGTGCCTTGACAATTTTTTTTTTAGACAAAGTAGCAAATTTATGCAGCGGGCGTTTATGGCAAACCTAAAAAAAATTAAGGATGGAGATGTGGTAAAGAGTTAAAGACATTGTGCAAAACGTGCCGCCACGAGGACGCGTAATAGCAGCATAAAATGGCCCTAAAATCTTAAAATAGTCGCAACAATTTATACATCCTGTTGTTGCACCTTTGCTTCTCATTCTTCCCTTTCAAACAGCCGTCTGCTATGAAAGGGTGTCTGGAGTACATATGCATACATAAGTTTCCATCTGTGTTCATAAGATTTTATATTTCTCTACATAAACAGTGCTAAAGCATGAACACAGTTTTTTCATGTTTGGGGCCATAAATTACAGGTCGAAAAAAATGTCCCGGACAAAGTTTGCTAAAAGGGAACAAATTTAAGAGCTCTTCAAACCGGCATTAGATTTTCAGACCAGGGTTATATGAGGAATGTGATTTTCAAAATTTTTTTCAGTGGAACTATTTGGATGGATTGAAGTAGGGTTGAAAATTATGAATTGAAGAAAATTACATTTAGGGGTCATCCACAAATTATGTAAGGTTTTTTCTGAAATTTTCAACACCACCCTTACCATGTATGATACCGCAAAATTTTATTCATCCCCAAATAAATTAAAATACAAAAAAAATGTTGCAATGATTTTATAAACTTGGGAACCGAACATTCAGATAATTTCTTTTAATTGAATAAACATGGAGCCATAATCAAATAATTAGTTTTTGAAAGAAAATGTGTAAAATCATTCATTTATTTATCGTACACTCAGAAAAATATTTTTCTTAAATTAAACAAGACAAATTGATTTTTCTGCTTTAACATTTATTATATTAGTTAAAAATTCATTTTTTGGATGAATATTAATTATACTTTTTGGTTGCAAATTTATTTTTTCGGTTGAAAATTTAACAATTTTGTTGAAAATTCGCTTTTTCGGGTGAAAATTCATTTTTTAACCTGAAAATGTAACTATTCTATTTTTATTAAACAATGTATCTTTTTTGTTAAAATTCAAACTTTTTGGTTGAAAATTCATGTTTTTGGCGTCAGAACTTCATTTTTTTTTTAAATCGAAAAATGAACCATTTCATTTTTGGTTCTTTTTTTGTAGTAGCAAATTTGTGTCTTTGGTTTGAAAATTCGTCTCTTTTGGTATAAATTTTATCTTTTTGGTTTAAAACTGAACTATATATTCTATATTTCTCCTTTTTATGTGAAATTAAACTACTTTTGATTATACCTTAAAATAAAATATAAGATGCTTTTTTTCAATATTTTCGAAGGTAAAATATCAACAGAATTTTTGAAAATTCGGAATTCAATATTTTTGTCAAAATTCAACTACCTGTTTTAAAGTTCAACTATTTTGTTGAAAATTCATTTTTTTGGTTGAAGATTCATTTCAGTTGAAAAATTATTTCTTTTGTTGAAAATTGAGCTATTTTGTTGAAAAATAGTTGTTTTTTTGTGTCGAAAATTGATATTTTTTAGTTGAAATTTTTAATGTTTGTTTAAAAATTTGTCCTTTTTGGAAGTTCAAAATTCAAAATTAATTTTTGTTTATTGAGAATTTAATTATTGTATTTCTGGATAAAACTTTAGTAAAAAATTGAACTATCTGGTTAAAAATTCGTCTATTTCAAAAAAAAAAATCTCCGTGGAAAATTCACCTTCACAAAAGATGAATTTTCAACAAAATACATTAATCTTAGTTTTTATTTTGACTGAAAAAGGTAAATTTTCAACAAAAACTGGAAAAGTTACATTTTCATTCAAATCATATAATTTTTCAATCAAGAAGAGTAACTTTCTCGCAAAAAAAAAAGAATTTTGAACCCATCAGTTTAATTTTCAAAAAAAAAATTAATTTATATTCTCTTGTAGGAAATTCATATTTTTTATAGTTGAAAATTCAACTATTTGGTTCAAAAGTCATTTATTTTGCTAAGAATTTGTCTTTTTTGGTCAAAATTAATATTCTTGATTGAAAATTGATCTTTTTTGGGAAAATTTTTTGTTGTTGAAAATTCATGTTTTTTATAGTAGAAAATTCAACTATTTGGTTGAAAATGCATTTATTTTCTGGAAAATTCGTTCTTTTTTTAGATGAAAATTCACCTTTCTGGTTGAAAAGTAAACTATTTTTATTTTCAATTTTTAATTTTTTTTTTCTTGTAGAAAATTCATGTTTTTGTAGTAGAAAATTCAACTATTTAGTTCAAAAGTCATTTATTTTGTTAAAAATTCGTCTTTTTTGGTCAAAATTAATATTCTTGATTGAAAATTTATCTTTTTTGGAAATTTTTTTTTTCAAAATTGATATTTTATAGTAGAAAATTCAACTATTTGATTGCAAATGCATGTTTTTTTTTAAATTCGTTCTTTTTTTAGATGAAAATTCACCTTTTTAGTTGAAAAGTGATCTATTTATTAAAATTTTTTTAAATTTATTTTTCTTGTAGTAAATTCAACTATTTGATTGATAATTCATTATTTTTGTTATGAATTCGTCTTTTTTGGTCAAAATTCATATTCTTGATTGAAAATTTATCTTTTTTGGAAATTTTTTTTTCTTCAAAATTGATATTTTATAGTAGAAAATTCAACTATTTGATTGAAAATGCACGTATTTTTTTGAAAATTCGTTCTTTTTTTAGATGAAAATTCACCTTTTTAGTTGAAAAGTGATCTATTTATTAAAATTTTTTTAAATTT
>JAABKJ010001389.1:0-30776 GCA_011634705.1 Andricus grossulariae | reverse complement strand
TTTCTACCAAAAAGACGAATTTTCACAAAATACAAGAATTTTCAACTCAATAGTTGAATTTAAACTAAAAAAGATAAATTGTACAACAAAAATTGAATAGGTCAATTTTCAATGAACAAAATCAAATTTCAACTAAGTAGATTGATTTTCTGACAAAAGTAGGAATTTTCAACACAGTACAATAATTTTCTACCACAAACACGAATTTCCAACTAAATACAGGAATTTTTAACAAAATAGTTACATTTTCCATGAAATATATAAAGTTTCAAATAAAATGATGAATAATTTAACCAAAATAATACATTTTTATCAAATAAGTATAAATAAGTAAATGAATTAAAAAAAAAATTAATTTTCCACTAAGACGATCAACTTTCTACTAAATAGTTACTAAAAAAGTTCAATTTCAAACAAAACATTTATTTATTCAAGTTTAAATTCATAACATAAATTTTCAACAAAACAGTTACATTGTCAACCGAAGAAATAAATTCTCAACCAAATAGATTAATTTTCTACAAAAATATACAAGAGTTGTAAACAAAAAATTTACTTTCTCTAAATTAATATTTCGCCAAGAAAAATAATTTTCTCCAAAAATGACAAATTTTCTTCATGAATTTCCAACTAAATAGTTGGATTTGCAACTAAAAAATATCAATTTTGAAACAGGAATGGAATACTTGAATTTTCAGTTAAAGAAATTAATTTTCAACAAAACAGTTAAATTTTCAAACGAAAAAGATGAATTCTCAACAAAAAATGTAATAGTTGACATTTCAAGTAAAGAAGATTTTAATTTTATGTCAAAAGCAGTGGAATTAAACCGAAACTAGAAAAAGAAAAATAGAATAATTGAATTTTCAAACAAGAAAATTATTTTTAACAACAACAAAAAATTCTGAACAAAATAGTTTAATTTTCACAAAAAATATGAATTTACAACTAAAATTATAATTCTTCAACAAAAAAATAAATATTCAACAAAGTTGTTCAACTTTCTACCCACTAGTTAAACTTCTAATAAAAGAAGATGAATCTTCATAAAAAATATAATAGTTGATATTTCAGCAAAAAAATATTTTAAATAAAAAATAGTTGATTTCAACCAAAAATATGAATTTTGAATCAAGAAGATTTATTTTCTACCAATAAAGACGAATTGATTAATTTTTTTATAACCAGTAACGTCCACTGGCCAATTCAGTAATCTTCAATGATATAGACATTCTAAACTGTAACTATCATTGATTAAATCAGTAATTTTGAATGACATAATAACTTATTTTATGTGACTGTTTGATTCAGTCAGCAATATTTACTGATTCATCTATAAAAACGACTGTTTTTTCAGTAAAAACATGAAACCATTATTATAAAGTTTATAGCATCTAATTTTAAATAACAATTTTTATTGTGACATTTGTTTTCATGTCTGATTTTTGTTGCGTCTCTAAACATTAAACAGTCTACTCTTCCCTTTTAAATTTCATTGTATACGAATACCAATGAAAATTTGTTGAAAACAATAAATGTTTTAACCTTCAAAAGTATGAACATTTTTCCCTTGGAATATTTCTACGCCACTGCAAACTTTGTTTATTTCTTACACGTCGTCCACTTCTCTTAGAGCCGATTTAATGGTAAAATCACTATCCTGCATTCGAGTTCCTAGTTGAGCTCAGACGCTATTAGCCTATTTCCCGGGAGGTTTTATCTTCGTGCATTATCTTAGAAGCGTAGGTTCTAGCGTCCCGGAGGAAGAGCAGGCTTGCTCGAGCGAAATCGATTTGCCGCGGGGACGAGGGTGCAATCGATATTCCCGGTGATATCCGGCGACTGGATAGGTAGGTAAACGACAAATTGACTGCTTTTATCGAGCTTTAGCCACGTAATAAAAAGCTCGGGAATAAGTGCAGGAGAAGGTATAAAAAAAGATTTAAAAAATCAGTTGCTCATCGTCCGACATAACATACATGTCCAGCCTCAGTCCAGCACTCAGTCCCGGGGCACGTCGCCGCTATTACGCGATGAGTCGGCAATTTGCGGATCGACGATCGGCCTATAACTCGATACAGCCAATCGCGAATTAATCAGAGACCATCATCGCACCAGCAGGTGAGTCACGACATCAAGCGTTTACGTTTACCGGGTTTGAGTGAAAAGAGACGCGATTAAATTCTTCAAGGAAATAATGCGAGTCTCAGAGGAGTCTAATTATCTCAGGCAAATTGTAAATGTTATAAGAGCGGTTGCCAACTATACTCTTGAAGAATTCGGCGTTACTGTTACCTTTATTTTGATGAAACTATAGCTTCCAGTTGCACGAAATTTCCCTCGTGCTTCAACTGTTCCAATTTGATATCGTTTCATTCATCAAACTATTACAAATATGATTCTAATTTTGTTAATGATCAAGATATTCAAAATTTCGGATTCCACAAATATAATTTAGGCTAAAAAAATAATTGTCCCATTGTTAGCTCAAAACAGGACTTATTGACACCCCACTATCCTATTATAGCAACCCTGGGAGAGACATCAACCAAGGGGACCACGGCCTCTGATCATATCTACCCTATCAAAAAGCAAATGGTCTATTATACCAAACTCATCCTCATATTTTTATACACCTGCTGGTTTACTCTATCAAATATTGTGATATCAATACTGCTCATCCAGTAACTAGTAATTAGATGTTCTGTTTTCACCAATTAAAACAGATTTCGGAGTTCTATATTAACAACAAAAATTACATTTAAAAAATGGAATCAAATATTAGATCAGAGAAAGAGGAAAGCCAAAAGGCTTACTATCCACATTCCACATATCCTGGACGGCCATTGGTGCCATCGCCCTACTTCAGAATAGAACATTTTCCCTCGCATTTTCCCACCTCCGAGTAAACATCAGGGATCAACTCTCCCCCAATGCCGGACCAAAAGCTGCTGGATGATTGCGATTGCGTAGCGATTGTCATGGTCAGGGATTGTCATCGTGGAAACTTCCTCCCACACTGGACTCCAACACAATCAGAGCACAATCGTAAATATGCAGATGACAGTAGATAATCCGGATCTATGGCAGTGGTGGAGTCGTGTAGGTCTGTAGGATTAAGTTTGTTTGTCGCCTCGGTATTCGTACACATTCGAGGCTGGTTTGTCGCCTCGAGGAGTGTAAACTGTAAACTGTAAAGTTAACTTAAGCAAGGGACAAGAAGAAGGGTCTTCCCCTCTGTCCGGAGATGAATGTCCGCACAGGGAACCCCGCGGGATGCGGCGATAGAACAGGGGAGGACCTTCAACTGAATGTTGGAAGGGGAAGATGAATGTTCTCGACCCCGTCCTTTCAGCTGGTCTCCCGACCCTACAAACTCAAGAAACGGCGGCCATAATGCCTGGATGCACCACCATCCCCGGTGTACCTAACCTAGCGTCCTCCTCCAATTTAAGTCTTAATAAGGCTTGCACCGGCTCTATTCTAATCCCCGAGACGGTGCCTTATTATCATAATAGGCGAGCCGTGTCCTCCAAACAGCGGCGCGACACGAGAAAACGGCTCTCGTGATTCCTAAATGGCCACCGTATCGCTGATCGCTTCTATTACTTTTGCCAAGTGGAAACTCAAAAGCTCTACCAACGGTTTGCATAACCTTTTCTTTCGAGCTCTTAAACGTCACGACAAAGAATCGATGGGTTGATTGCGCCACTGTAGTGGCGCGTGCTTGGACGAATTGGACAATTGAAATATGGTCATAAATTTGTCAACGCCTTCAATTTTATGGCCGTGTGAATCCATTATCCGAAGTGGGAGCGTTTGCACCAGTGACACGCCAACCCACCACGTAAGGTAGTTCCCGGTTGTTGTGACGTCGGTTTATTGCCTCGTAAAGTAACCCTGCGAGCCCTGGCATTAGAAAATAACGCCCGGGATTCGTTCCCTGCAATCTACTGATCCATGTTAGAGGCTAGAGAGTAGGGAAAACAATTTGAAATTAAACTTCGTTGATTGAACATCTGCACCACTTGCCAAACAAGATTAGCGAATTGAGAAGTTCTAAATGAATGGAATCAATATTTACAATCTTGCTATGTAATATTTTAGATCTTCTATCAGGATTTAACTGCCAGATTTGAGATAAGTTGACATTTCCGTAGGTACAAGGGACTAGACTTTCCGAGACTTTGAGGAGATAACCTCGCTGGGATCCCAGGGGCGTGTGGTTGGGAAAAATGATATAAAATGAGAAGTAGGAATCGTTAGTCATCTACTACAAAATAGATACACCGAGGACATACCTTTTCGAATGCACGATCATTCGCTTCGGGTGGTCTCGGTAGGCAAGTCTTTTAGAACAGGTATCTATAAATACGTTATTGTAGAGGCTGAAAACAGGTTTACAGTAAGAAATAAATTTACGAGACGCAAAATAATCCTTCATAGAACCCTACAGATGTCCACACTAGATATCCTAGTCTTAGAGAAACATGGTTCCGATATTGTAAATTTTTTGTCAGACCGACAAGAGTTCCCCTAAAAAAAAGAGAGAACTGAGTGAAAACCTATCAGCATCCTTTCCTTGAAACACTATGCAGCCTATCATCAGAAATAAAGATCCTCACCCACAATTCCTTGAAGTCAAGACTACAGTCTACATCCTTAATCTTTATCATTAAACCTAGCCTACGCTCGAACACCTTTAGAATCACTAATTCGAACAAAGTTAAGAAGCGGGTCGAAAGTTGCTGAATATAAAGTTCCTAGGTGTGGGGTCTATCGCGAAAAAGTGCAACAACGACACCAAGATCGGTGACGATGTCTCGCCGTTATGGGACTCACAGTTCTCCGGTTACATAGTGAAGGGGAGGCAAACACGGAGCCGTGACGGATAAATGGAGAGTGGATAACGAAGGTACAAGAGTACAAGAACGAAGTAAGTGCCTCCAACCCCCTCCCACCCTGAGACGAAGGGAGCGCCGTGAGCGATGTCCTGTCCAACCGGCGCTCGCACGTAGGCTGCCTTTGGTGCGTATATACCGATAGGTTTCTCTCGTGTATGCAAATCAGAAACGAGCACGTATATTTCGTGGGATCTTATCCACGTGCACGTGAGGCCCCTCGCCGGTTTGCGAGGTGAACGATCGCTAAGGAGGCATCAGTGACCAGTCCTCATGTCCACAACCAGGATCCGATGTTTGGTTAACGCTAGATTTGTTGAGGGATCAGATTCACGATTTTTAGAAAGTATAGGAAGAGGTGTACGAATTATAAAATAATCTAGTATCATGTTATTGCTGTTGAGAATCTGCTGCAGTGTTGCAAATATAATTATTTTTTGAAAGGAAAACAATAGAGAATTTTGATCAATAGTTTCTTTTAGATACGTTTTTGGGAATCGAAGGGAGAATGAAGCGAGAAAATTGTTATACCTATAAGATACATTCGGATTTTTCATGAAATGAACGATTTATAATAATGTAACTATGGTTGTATCCTTAAGCAGAACAAGATTTTTGGACCAGGCTAAATGAAAGGTATTAGGTAAATCGTTTCTGGAAACTATAAGGAAATCCAGATCCTTATTTTCTGATGATCATCTCGGTTTCCTTAAAAAATGTCTTTCGATTTGGTGAAGATTAACATAGGAATATTAGCAAAATAATTTGAAAATACTAGAAATTTATTACAGTTTACTACAGGTTCTATAGAAAACACAAACTGATGTAATTTATTGCATCAATTTATGTTTTAACAGTAAACACCCAGTGTGTGGTTAATATTCACTTTGTAAGAGGATTAGGTCAATAGTTTCTAGATTCTAAGAAATGTCACCTAATATAGAATATGTGAATAGTTATCTTCAAAAATTATGGACGTTGAAGATGTGGTTTTTGTGATGATCAGGATTCTTGGGAAGGATTTCAAAAGTGTTTTGAAGGCATTCAAGTATCATGCACAACACTTGCTTCAAAATGTTAAAGAGCGAAGAAATCAGATAAAATAAAAGCTTCGTAAGAAATAGTGTTTTTGGTATGGTACGAAAAGAACTGTGGAAATAGTTATCGTTACTGAAGATTTGCATCTTCTAATTTTAGACATCGTAGACAATATATTAGATATCTGTTGAAATTATCTGAATTTTCGGTTAGCATAAAATCTGTTGTTTCCACAAATAATAGCTGTTGTTGAGCTATTCTCAGACTTGCACTAGGAGCATTTAAATTGTAGAAACAAAAAATGTCTGATAATGAGAATAATCTTTATATTTTTTACTTGTCAAGAATTTTGAAAACAGTATGAAACCAATATTTCTTCCAACAGCTCTTTTTTTCAGAAGAACGTCATAGACAACTATCTGCTGCGACTGCTAGAATTTTTTTGGAAGGTTAGAAAAAAATGTCCCATACATTACATTCTATGAGAAAGAAGAACCCATTTTAGCTGATCCTATCCCTAACTCTCAGAACCTAACATTATCTCCTTAATAAAGCAATAGTTTTGGCATGTGGTTGCTTTGCTGCGAGTCATATAGTAAGTAGTGCATCCAAGTCAACAGATACGATCACAAAGAAGCATCAGGTCAGGATCATCATTTGGTTTCGCACCTTCTCATTCCCTATAGGGGAACACCTATGGCCGTACCTAAAGGGGGACATGAGTCTCGAAGAGAGTAGAGATCCATTTTCCACGACCTACTCGTTCCTTTATGGCGAGGACAATAACAAACGAGCGAGATCTTCGACGGGGTACGCGCGTACGATATATACACCAAGCATACATGAAACTGAATACAAACACGAAGCAGGCAAGCGCACATAGTGCATGGCTAAGTGCGAGATACATCACGACTGCTGGGTTGGGTTTGGATAACGCCAACAACACAGCCGTAGATAAAGGACCTTCCTATCGTAAAGCACTCTCGTTAAGAATATGATCCGGTCTTACCATCGACCACGCGAACAACAACCATCTGAAGTGGCTGGTGTTCCACCAGTGGAGAGCTACTGCCCCTCTTAGAAGCCGCGAATCCACCACCTCATAGCTCCTCAACATAACGAACCACCGCGTAACAACGACCACCTACCATTCGTTTTCACCCGAGTCCGGAGGACGGATGAGGCTGGCCGACAAGATTTATTCGCCATTACAAATCGATTGTTTATCATGCCAAAGCCCCAGGGTGCTGAGCACGCTCGTATCATTCGTCTCGGGACGCGAGAACGGGTAAAGTCGAATACCAAAAGCCTAGCGGATCCAATAACGATACTTATCCGGTGACGAGAAGGCTTCCTGTAACTTATGTCCAATCTGCGTGAGGTTGGGAATTGATCGGACGTGGTATAGGTGCCTCGGGCGATGAACCTCAAAGCTTTCTGAGTCAGTAGAATTGATTGCAGAGAGTTATGGGATATTGCAGATTAATACAAGATTAACTAGGAATATTTTACTGATTCTGGCAGAAGATCCAGTAGTAGCTACTTGATCTATAGTAGGTTGTTGATCTGTAGTAGGTATATCATTTCCTATTAGCTGGTACTGGATGGAGGAAATTATAGGATATTGAAAGTTATAGGAGGTTGAAAGTGATTTCATTGCTGATGATATATTCAATACCACTTTTGATGATAGAAAATTAACTTTAAAATAAACTTTCTGTTCATTATGAGCTGTGATACATTCTTTAGAAGACCAGCAATATAGAGTAAAAAGGATATTTTTGTGGATAGTAATGGCATGACTCTTGGAAGTTTTGTCTTGTTCTTTGGTTTGCTTCTTTGTCTTTCTGTGGCTTAGCATATTGTTAAAGAAGAATGTGAATACATGTTCAAACTTATGCAACGCCTCCTTTCTACAGATCCTTTCACCACGTAATTTAGTATACATTGTGTTATGTATCATTGATCTTTAAGTTCGTGAACGTGACTGCATATAACTGGTAGTATGTTGCCTTAATCTTCTCCTCAAGATCAATAGAAGAATTGAAGAGAGCAATCTTGCAAATTACTTCTGTTAGCGGATTATGATTCAAGTTTTGTCTTAGCATCTGTAACTTCGTCAATTTGCGAACCGTAATCGACTAGGACGAAAAGAATTCAGTAATTTATTCGAGATCCTAAAATAAATCAGAAAACGGAGACTGGTGAGAGAATCTTAGATATACGTGGGTGTTCATTCTTTCAAATTATTATCTTGATTTTGAGTTGTAAAAGTGGAACAGGGTGTCTACTAGACTAGACACTATCTAGTGTCAGGCAACTTGAAATTCCCGGTTTTTTCCCGACCAAATTTTTTCCCTGAAAAATTTGTAGATTTATTTTTGTAATTTGTCCCAAACTAACGTTTAAAAATAGAAATTCTAACAACATACATACAGAAATATTATGTGAGAAAGAAAACAATGATTGATTTAGACGTGCAAATTTATCCTTAATCACAGACTGAAGCGATGAATAATAATCTAAGTTACATTGAACTCATAAAGATTCAAGGTGAATTTTTAAAAAATTCAAGTGAATTGAAAGAATTGAAAAATATTGAAAATGTGTATTGCATTTTTTTTTATTTGTTATGCATTAAGAAAAATGCAAGGGAATTCAAAACAATTTAATGAAATGCCTAAGAATTCAAGGTGAGTTTTAAAGACTTCAGGGTGAATTAAAGACTACAATATAATGGAAAATACATGAGCATAAATCAATAAGAATTCAGTGTGAATTCCATAGGAATTCGAACGAATTGAAATTTTTTTTTAATCCAAGGTATTCCATTGATTTCAGTAAAATTACAATAAATTTATAAGAATTATAGAAAATGCAAGATAGTTCGATTAAACTCGTACGAAATTAAGATCAATTAAAAATAATTCAAGTAAATAGAACAAAATTTTAAAATCCAGAAAAATTCCATTGAACTTAGATAAATCGGATTGAATAGAATTACTGAATAAGAATCTGATAATATCCGTAAGAACCTAAGGTAGAATTTAAATGTCTCCAGGGTGAATTAAAAAATTGAAAATCCAAAAAAGATCCATTTCATTTAGTAAATTTCATTATTGATTTTAAGGGAATTTCATAGAATTTTAAAGGTTTCTCTGTTTTAATTTATTGAAAGAAGTAACTAAAGTGATATTTTTATTTTCGAAAGAGACTATAGTGACTTTATCTTTAAAATGTTGAGACAAAAATGTTTGAACAATTTTAATATTTTTTCTGCTCATTTATTTTTAATATATGTATATTTATTCGATTTTTATTATTATTTTCGTGAAAATGACATGCCTACAAGTTTTTCTAACTTTTTTGTAGCATCTTTGTAAAATGTTCCAAAATCATACTTCCTCGCTTTTTCACAACGATTTCAATAAAAAAATTAAGATTTCGAAATTGTTTACCTCAAAATTTATTACTCAAATATTACAAAATTTCAAATAAATACCGAACTAATTGAACAGATTATACTAAAAATTAAATTCTTTTAACAATTAGAATTTAGGTGGTCATTATAGAATTCTGACAAATATTTAACAATTGATCATATTGATATAAAAATTAAACAACGTTCTACTAATTACTAATATGATAAATGTTTCTTTTTCTGCTGAGTAGTGTGTATTTGTTTATGAAATAAATAAAAATTTGTATTCAAATGATTTTCTTAATGATTTATATGTACTATTTTTATTTATAATACAAGACAAAGCTAAACGGTGCTTAGTCCATCGGCATGCGCCATCTATTTTTTCAGACAATGATTTATAGGTTATCAAACTGATCCATCTACCCACGTAAAGAAAAAAAGTTAATCTATTTCATCAATTGTGCTTCTAGACCGGTTGTTTGCTTCTCCTGTAAAATTAGGTTGATAGACCTAGATAACGTAGAAAAAATTAGATTTGGCGATAGAAGAAAAATCCCGATAATAAATCAAATTCCCGGAATTTTCTCCGATTTTTTACCCTTTCATCAATTTGAGAAATCTTTAAAGAAACGCATTTGCATATACAACATAGTAATGAATAGCACACATTTAACTACTGGAAGGATTGCCGCCGATACAAGCAGAGCCTTATTTTCTGATAATCAGCTTGGTTTTCTTAAAAAATGACTTTCGATTTGGTAAAAATTAACATAGGAATATTGGAAAAATGGTTTTGGAAGAACTCGCAACTTAAAAAATCGATCAAATTATCCAGGTTTGTTTCAAACATTACGATTAAGTACATAATCGTTACTATATCTTTAGTTTCGTTATTGTTGTCGTAGATGCACTTATTGTTGTATGAATATAGTAAGCAACTATTTGTTGCAATTCTCAATATTTTTGGGTAGTTTATCAGATCAGTATTTCTAACAATCCTTTCGTTTACTATAGATACTATAGAAAACACAATCTTTTGTAGTTTATTGTCAAGATTTTTGGGAAATCATATCAGATTATGTATTTTGAAGTAAACAACAATAAACACCCGGTGTGTGGTTAATATTTAGACTGTAAGACGATTAGGTAAATGGTTTCTAGATACTGAGAAATGTCGCCCGATTAAGAAAATTTCAATAGTTAATAGTTATGTTCAAAAATTGCGGATGGTGAGGTCGTGGTTATTGGTGTTGTAGATATGCTCAATGCTGTACAAAAAATTGTTGTGATCACAAGGATTCTTGGGATTGGGAAGAATTCCAAAAGTGTTTTGAAGGTATTCAAATATCATGAAAAACACTTCCTACAACATTTGAAAGAGGGAAAGGATGTTTGATTAATGTTTTTGTAAAGAAATCAGATACAGTATTATGTTCGTAGAAACAAAATGTTTTTGGTATGCTACATCGTAGACATTATCGTAGACATCTGTTGGAATTATCAGAATTTTCAGATAGCATACAAACTGTTGTTTCCACAAATAATATCTGTTGATGACCTATTCTCAAACTTGAACTAGGCGCATTTAAATTGTGGAAACAAAAAGTGACTGATTGAGAGAATGATCCTTATGTTTCACACTTGTCAAGAATTTTCGAAAGAGTATGAAACCAATATTTCTTCCCATAGCTCACTTTTCAAGAAC
Source organism: Andricus grossulariae (assembly GCA_011634705.1). Lineage (NCBI taxonomy): Eukaryota > Metazoa > Arthropoda > Insecta > Hymenoptera > Cynipidae > Andricus > Andricus grossulariae. The sequence continues at coordinate 19,708 of JAABKJ010001389.1, read as the reverse complement.
AACCCATGCAATGCAATGGTACTAGTTCTTTTTTCGATAAAAAATGTAACGATTTGTTATGTTCTGCTAGAAATGTATAATACCAAACTGAATGTACGTTTTAATGTCCGCAGTAAATGGGAAATATTTTTACGAATCTAAAGTAGTCGGGAATAATTCTTCTGCACCTAGCGACATCTTGGCGCAAAGAGACTGCATAACAGCCATGGTGAGCAAAACCAGGGACAAACTCGCCATAATAAAGCAAGAGCGCGTATCTCACCCGCTCTCATTGGTGTATAACATCGAGTATAACCCACGGACCTGAGATTTATAATCGCGAGCGCAAATGCGTGCAGGAATGCTCGAGCTTCGCAAGAGCTCTCAGCCGCACCGCAACTTCGCTTCCTTTGAATTATTCATTGTAAAACCGTGACGTTCCTTACTACTGTGTATCAGGACCCTGCTTTATGTAAATATAGCCAGTCCAGGACGATATTCGTAATTAGATTCCAAGTCTAAAGCTTGGCATCCAAAGCCTGAGGGGATGTTCAAGAACTACTTCATACAGGGTGGCCACTGGACCGGGAAACCGGGAAAAGGACCAGGAATTTTATTTAGATCAGGAAAACCGGGAATACAGATTTTTTGAAGAAAAATCTATGCAGTCACTTGGATTGTAAAATCACAAATTTCATATCACATGATAGGGTAATCGGTATAATGGTTGGCCACCCCCTGATGATTGGCCACCTCATTCAATTATGCTTATATGAAAGAATACTCTAAAATAAAACTGCTAATAAATAATACAAGATATAGATTTAACGGAAAACTTTTTGATTTCAATTGAATTTGATGAATAAAGGTATACGATCGTATTATTCTAACCTTGAAATTATGTACGTATGTCCATAAATACGTGAACAATCATTGTCATCGTGAACAAAACGGAAACATAATGATTGGCCACAATATCTGAAAATAAAATGACTAATATCTTTGCAAAAATTGATTCAAAATTGTTTAAACTTTTCATAAAATATGTGTATAATTGTTTGTCCCTTTGTCTTACGAATAATGATAAAAAACAGTCAGAAAATATTTTTTGGCTCCGGCCAATTATTATACAATTCAGAGGCCTAAGCTAATCACTATGTCTTCTTGGCTAATCATTGTGTTTTTTGAAATTATTGTTAATTTCTACAAATATAAATTATTTACTCATTTTAGCGCTTAACTTATTATCATAATTTGAAACTTTATAAAATTTATTATCTATCTGTGTGTTTTAGAATTTCGTTCGGTGCTTATAGTGCCAATTATTGTGGCCCATCATTGTACCGATTACTCTACAATGCAATTTGAAATAAGTTCGGTTTTAACTTTTCTTTAAATATTAAGTTTAATTGTTTCAATAATTTTACTGTTTAATTATTTTTCATAGGACAATCTTTTACTTCACAAATTTTTAATTTACAAAATTTTCTATTTTAAGTCTTAATTTTTAAACGTACATTTTCAATTTAAAAAATTTTAAAAAGTAGTTTTGAAGACCTCAATAATAAAAAATTAAAAACGTTTGAATTTGAAAATTGTGGATCAAAAACATTTGATGTTGATCAACTATAAATATAAATTAATAAATGAATTTTTTTATTGAACTGTAGTTCGATTTTTAAAAATTGAACAATAATTGATTTTACAAGGCGATTATGATTATGTTCAAAATTAAACAATATACAGATTTCAAAGTTGAAAAATAAACTTGTTCAATTCCAGAGCTTTAGTATTTAAACAAATTTAAACGTCCGATTGAGATTTTATGAACTGTTTTCAAATTTAAAAATAATTTCAAATTAATAGATTCATTATAATTAAACGCTTTTATTAAATTTCAAATCCTATGCAAATATTGTTTCAGTCTAAAATATTTCATTTCTAACCCATTCAATAAAAAATGTTTTGATTAAAAAAAAAACATTTTATATCATTCAACAATATTTCATTGTTAATTTAAGATGATCAATGAGAAATAAAATATTTAAAAATATACGATTTGAAACTTAATTGCCTGAAACAGAAAACCTTCAATCCCCAAAAGTTCAGAGTGCTAAATTTAAACTTTGAACGTTATAATTTCAATTTTTCTATTAAAAAATTTTTCATTTTCAAGTGTAAGTGTTGAATTTTGATGTATAAATGACAATTGATCAATGATTAATTTGAAATAACTTAACATTAAAATAATTCAACTTAAAAGAATTTACGTATAAAAAAACGATTGAATTTCACAATGTTAATTTTAAAAACATAGGATGAAATGTTGGTATTTAATTTTTTTGCGAATTGGAAGAAGAACCTTTCTGATTTTACAGTTTTATTGAGTTGAAGGCCGGCAAATTTTGTATTTTTAACATTCTTATTGAGTTTTAAATAAGGAAATTTTAGTTTTCAATTTATGTTGCATTGGCAGAGGAATATTTTAATTTTTAAGATTTCTATCAAGTTGGAAAGGAGAAAATTTTGGTTTTCAATATTTTATGAATTTTGAAGCATAATCTTTTATTTATAACATTTTTGATCAGTTGGAAAGGAGAATTTTTTGGTAGAAAATTAATTTTCTCAAGTGAAAATTTAACTGCTTATAGTTGAAAGTTGAACTACTTTGTTAAAAATTAATATTATTAATTGAAGATCTATTTTTTTAGTTGAAAATTTAACTATTTTGTTGGATTCTTTTTTTAAATCAATTCTTTCAAATTAAGAATTTATTCATTCCATTTTTGGTTAAAAATTCAACTATTCGACAAATGTTTTGTTGAAAATTTGTTTCTTGTACTTGAACGCTTGTTTTCTAGAGAATTCACCTTTTTGGTTTGAAATTTCAATAATTTGGTTGACATTCTTTTCACTCTTAACTGAAAAATCTTTTCTGCTTGAAAATTAAAATCTTTTGTTGAAAATTCACTATTTCGTTAAATTCGACTGTTTTTTATTGAAAATTAAAATATTTTTTTGGTTGAAATATCAATTATTATCATTTTTGTTCAGAATTATTCTTTTTTTATTGAATACCGTTTTTTTGTTATTGAAAGATAATGTTATTAACTAAAAATTTAACTATTCTATTATGGGTTTGAAATTGCTTATTTTCAGTTAAAAATTCAATAATTTGGTTAAAAATGTATGTAGTTTGTTGTAAATTTGACTTTTTTGGTAGAAAATTAATCTTCTTGGTTGAAAATTCAACTCTTCGGTTGAGAGTTAAACTACTAATTAAAAAATCGTTTTTTTTTTGTTGAAAAATAATTTTATTAACTGAAAATTGAACACTTCTATTATGGGTTGAAAATTGCTTATTTTCAGTTGAAAATTCAATAATTTGGTTGATAATTTATGTATTTTGTTGTAAATTTGGCAAGTTTTTGTTTAATATAAACTCTTTCAACTGCAAATTTAACAATTTCATCTTTGGCGATTTTTGGTTTAAAATTTATCGTTTTGAGTTTAAAATTCAACTATTCGGCCTAAAAATGCAACAGTTTTGTTGAAAATCCATTTTTTTTACTTGAACTACAACTGTTTTCTAGAAAACTTGCTCTTTTGTGTTTGAAAATTCAATAATTTGGTTGACATTTTTTTTCTCTCTTGAATAAAAAATGTTTCCTGCTTGAAAATTGAAATCTTTTGTGGAGAATTCATTTTTTTTTGCTTAAATTAGACTGTTTATAATTGAAAATTAAAATGTTCTTTTGGTTGAAATATCAACTATTATATTTTTTGTTGAGAATGTATATTTTTCGATTACAAGTTTTTTTTTGAAAATTATTTGTTTTCAACTGAAAATTGAACTATTCCATTATTGGTTAAGAATTGGTCAATCTTAGTTAAAAATTCAACAATCTGGTTGAAAATTTACGTATTTTGTTGTAAAGTTGGCTTTTATTGTAGAAAATTAATCTTCTTAACTGAAAATTCAAGTATTTGGTTGAAAGTTGAACTACTTTATTATTTTGTTGAAATTCGTATTTTTTTTTTTTTGACTGAAAATACATTTTTTTCATTGCAAATTTCACAATTCCATTTTTGGTTAAAACTTGATCGTTTTGAGTGTAAAATTAAACTATTCAGCTTAAAAATGCCACTTTTTAGTTGAAAATCGTTTTTTTTTGTTTTGGTTAAAAATTCAACTGTTGTCTGAAAAATTCGTCTTTTTTGTTTGAAAATTCAACAATTTGGTTGATATTTTTTTCTTTCTTGCCTGAAAATTCTTTCCTGCTTGAAAATTGAACTCTTTTGTTGAGAATTCAACTTTTTCGTAAATTTCGACTGTTTTTTATTTTTTGAATTTGGCTTTTTTAGTAGAAAATTAATCTTCTTGATTGAAAATTAAACTACTTGGTGGATATTTAAACTACTGTGTTAAAAATTAATTTTATTATTATTATATTATTTTATTAGATCTATTTCTTTGGTTGAAAATTTACCTATTTTCTTCAAAATGAATGAAACTGATTTCTATTTCATCGTATCCCATATTTTTAGTCAGTTCTTTATTATATAGTCTAAAAAGAATGAAACTTTCACAAGATCTTTGTGAAAGTTTGGATGAAATTTAGAATCTTCGGAAGAGTTTAAATCCGCGATTTTCAAAAAGTGAAAAATAATTCGAGTCTCAAGGAAGTGCCATGTCGTTCGAACTAAGTTACTAAGGACTACTTTCTGAGCAAAGGCGGTTCTGCAAACGAGCGAACCCGTTTTCATTTTGCGTACGCATGTCACGAGATCGATTTGGGATAAAAGCACCCTTTGACTCTTAATCTTCTATAGTTCCTACCATCTTTCCAAAATTTTAAGTTAATCTAAGCTGACTTATGGGCCCAGACATTTTTTCGCTTAATTCTAACTGAATCATTATTATGTATATATATTATTATTATTATTATCTTGTATGATTGGTCCATTTAAGTCCCGTAGCACTGTGAATAAAACCTCTTGTACTATGCCTTTTTATTTTCAAACCCCGGTGAAACAGAGGTCTATACACGGGTCACCTTCCTTTAGCATGAACTGTTAGAAATGTTCGGAAAATACCGACGCATTTAGGGTACTAAGGTAACTGAAATATACGAAATTAGATTGCTGAAAATAAAATTCAGTAAATTTTATAATATATTTACTAACATTCAGAAACGGTAAAAGCAACTGCGTACTCCTCGCTTCTCGATCGCGTTAGAAGCGGACAAAGCATTGTGGTTGTGGCCATGGGCGGCAATGGACTGCAAAAAATTGTATTGAATCATAGCGATTCAGTAAACCTATTTTTTTCCGATATTGAATGATCTCAAGCAATCATATGCCTGGTTTATTAGAAATACTCGCATTTGTCTAGACTCTTGGCCAGGAGAGAGGAAAACTGCAGAAAACCACCTCTCGAGTTCAACCGGTTTTTCGACAGTAGAATTTCAAGGGAGAAACGATTGAAACCCGAAGAAGCTTTAAATTTTAAATTTAAATTTATCAAAAACAAATTAGTTCTAAAAAATCAGTTGGTTCAGAAGACGTCTCTTTTGGTCGAAAATTCCACTATATGATTGATGATTGAACTGTTTTCGTTTTTCGCGGAAAATTCAAATATTAGGTTGCAAATTAACTTTTTGTTTAAAAATTCATATTTTCGGATTGAACATTCAACTTTTTTATTGAAAATTCGTCTTTTTGAGTTTAAAACTCTATTATTTTGGTATGAAATTCAACTAGCTGGTCGCAAATTAACTTTTTGGTTAAAAACAATTTTGTTGACATTTTTTTTTCTTGAATGAAAAATCTTTCTCGGTTGAAAATTGATTTTTTTGGGTTGAAAGTGCAACTGTTTGTTAGAAATTAATCTTTTCCTGTTGGGAATTCAACTATTTTATTGCAAATTCGTCTTTTTGAGTTTAAACCTCAATTATTTTGGTATGAAATTCAACTAGTTTGTTGCAAATTAGCTTTTTGGTTAAAAATAATTTTGTTGACATTTTTTTTCTCTCTTGAATGAATAATGTTTGGTTAAAAATAAATCTTTTTTTGTTGAGAATTCAACTATTTTATTGAAAATTCATCTTTTTTTTTATGAATTCAACTATTCTTTCATTTTAAATCATTTTTAGTTGAAATATAAACTATTATATTTTTCGTGGAGAATTAATATTTTTTATTGAAAATTTAAATACTTGGTTAGAAATTGAACTTCATTGTTAAATATTCATATTTTTTTGTTCAAGATTCATAATTTTAGTTAAAAATTCAACTTTTGTCTTAAAAATTTAATTATTCTGTTAAGATTTCAACTATTTTGTTAAGAAATCACCTTTCATGTTCAAAAATAAATATTTTGTTCCAAATACAACTATTTTTGTTCGAAGTTTAATCTTTTTTGTTTAAGAATACGAAAAATGGATTGAAAATTCATCTTTGTAGGTTGAAAATGCAAATATTTTGTTGAAAGTTCGTTCCTTTCGCTTGAGAAAGTTGTTGAAAATTTAAATATTTGGTTTGAAATTCATGTTTTTGGTGGATAATAGAACTATTTTCTCAAAATTTGTCATTATTTTTGGTGAAAATTAATTTGTTTCAACTGAAAATTCAACTATTTTATGTATTAATGTAAATTTTTTTTAGTTCATATGTCAACTGTTTTGTTGAAAGTTCGTATTATTGGTTAAGGATCCAACTATTTTGTTGAAAATTCGTCTTCTTGTTAAAAATTTAATTATTCTGTTAAGATTTCAACTATTTTGTTAAAAAATAATCTTTCTTGGTCAAAAATTTAACATTTTGTCCCAAATTCAACTAGTTTTGTTCGCAGTTTAATCTTTTTTTTTTAAGAATTCGATAAATTGATTGAAAATTCATCTTTGTAGGTTGAAAATGCAAATTTTTTGTTGAAATTTCGTTCCTTTCGCTTGAGAAAGTTGTTGAGAACTTAAATCTTTGGTTTAAAATCGATCTTTTTGGTGAATGATTTAACTATTTTGTTAAAATTGTATTTTTTTAGTGAAAATTAATTTTTTTTCAACCCTAAATTCAACTATTTTATTTATTAATGTAAATTTTTCTTTTTAGTTTATAAGTCAACTGTTTTGTGGAAAATTCGTATTATTGGTTGAGGATCCAACTATTTTGTTGAAAATTCGTCTTTTTGTTAAAAATTTAATTATTTTGTTAAGATTTCAACTATTTTGTTAAAATATAATCTTTCTTGGTCAAAAATTTAACATTTTGTTCCAAATTCAACTAGTTTTGTTCGAAGTTTAATATTTTTTGTTCAAAAATTCGAAAAATTGATTGAAAATTCATCTTTGTATGTTGAAAATGCAAAAATGTTGTTAGAAATTCGTTCCTTTCGCTTGAGAAAGTTTTTGAAAATTTACATCTTTGGTTTAAAATTAATCTTTTTACTGAATAATTTAACTATTTTTTCAATTTGTCTTTATTTTTTGTGAAAATTAAATCTTTACAACTGAAAATTCAACTATTTTATTTATTAATGTACATTTTTCTTTTTAGTTCATAAGTCAACTGTTTTTTTGAAAATTCATATTTTTGTTTGAGGATTCAACTATTTTGTTGAAAATTTCTCTTTTTGGCTGTCTTGATTTTTTTTTAATTTAAAATTAAGATCTGTCTTGGTTAAAATATCAACTATCATATTTTTCGTTGAAAATTCTTCTCTTTTCGTTAAAAATTATTTTACTTTGTAGAAAATTGAACAATTTAGTTAATAAGTATTTTTTTCACGAAGATTGTTTATTTTAGTTGCAAATTCATTTCTTTGTTTGAAAAATTTATTTAAAGAATTTTGTAATAAAAATCTTCTCTCGTAGACGAGATATTCCAGTTTGAAAAATCGTTTGTTGCTTAAAAGTCCCTGTCTGTAGATGATTAATTGAGATAATTCTTTTTAAAGTAGCCTCACATTTGAAGAGGGAAATGCGCAATTTTTAAGCATTAAATGTCTCCCAAATGAGAGAATCTGGTAATAACTGAGAGAATATCCGAGGGCGATATGGCAGAAAGTTTAGGCGTAGAATGGCCCACGGTAGCTTAAGTAGGCACGGATTTAGTATGGGTGGCTCATTAACATTTGGTTCCTTTTAGCATCGGTGACGGTCCCAGGGGTATGGGGCAAATTACGCATTTTATGAACTTCGAAGCGGCCCATAACGCTCGCACAAATGTCACTTGACAACCACTTCGCCAAAGTGTATAGTCCTCTAACTTCTACGCAGCCACTATCTCCACTTCCTCTCATTACTGACCCTTTTCCACTGTAAGAAAATAATTTTATTTTTGTTGACCAAGGTATTAATAATTTTTGATGTTAAAATAATTAATAGTGTCAATAGTGTCAATTAGTCCAACATTTGAAGAAACGAGAAAAAATCTGCCTGAGTCAGGATTTGAACCAGGAACGCCACTATACATGAGTGGAGCGTTAACCAATTACACCACCGAGACCTCGGCAGATCCTTTCTTGCTTCCAGAAACAAGAAAAAAATCTGCCTCACCCTGGATTTGAACCAGGAATTAATTAAAAATCGACACTATTTAATACTTTGACGTCAAAAATTAATTAATACCATGAAAAATAAAAATAACATCCGTTGCTTAAATTTATATTCTGATTCAGAGAAAATTCTTCAAACTGAAGTACAGTCAAACTCGGATATAACGCCCCCGGATATAGCCCTTCTGAGAATTGACGCCGCGCCGCATGTGGAAGTGAAATGAGCTGCGGGGAATGGCACAAATGTCACTTGACAACCACTTCGCCAAAGTGTACAGTGCTCTAACTTCTACGCAGCCACTATCTCTACTTCCTCTCATTTCTGACCCTTTTTCACTATAAGAAAATAATTTTATTTTTGTTGACCAAGGTATTAATAATTTTTGTTGTTAAAATAATTAATAGTGTCAATAGTGTCAATTAGTCCAACATTTGGAGAAACGAGAAAAAATCTGCCTGAGTCAGGATCTGAACCAGGAACGCCACTATACATGAGTGGAGCGTTAACCAATTACCAATTAATCGACACTATTTAATATTTTAACGTCAAAAATTAATTAATACCATGGAAAATAAGAATAACATCAGTTGCTTAAATTTATATTCTGATACGGAGAAAATTCTTCAAACTGAAGTACATTCAAACACGGATATAACGCCCCCGGATATAGCCCTTCCGAGAATTGACGCCGCGCCGCATGTGGGAGTGAAAGGAGCTGCGGGGAGTGTGCGGTGGTCACACAGACGTGGACAAACAAAGGCGTTTTCATCGGAAGCGGCACTCTTTCAAGGTTTTCCCCTACCACCGCCAGCCCCAAAACTGGCACAGTATCCGAGTTTCACTGTATTCACTAGAAAAGTTTCAAAAGGTAAAGAGATGCAGTCGCGTGTCACCGTGAAAGAAGAAAGGAGCTGCTCATGGATAGTGGCGTTCCTGGTTCAAATCCGCACTAAGGTTGATTTTTTATCTTTTTTCTCAATTTCTGACCAGTAATCGACAATATTTTCATATAAAAAATTAAACTTTTTTACTACGTTTAAAATTTCCGAGGGTAAAACAACTCCGGTAATTCGCTGGACCGCTCAGTTATCTGACTGATAATCCGTCAAATTAATTTAATCCGCCTGAATCCACTTATAATCGAGGGTAATTGAAGCATTGCGGAGTAATCCGATTGTAATCCGGGGTAATCCTCTTATAATACAATTATGATATGCAGTAATCGAGTTCTAATCTGGGATAATCCACTTGTAATCGGATTGATCCACAGTAATCCACTTATCATCAGATAATTCGGAATAATTCAGGTAATCCAAGTAATCCACTTGTAATTAAGCGTAATCTACATATAATCCAGAGTAATCCACTTGTAATACGGATGATTCGAAGTAATTGAAATTATTCAAATAATTAACTTGTAATCCAGAGTAATCCACTTATTTAATGGAAATATTTTTTAACTATTTTGTTAGAAATGTGTTGTTTTCTTTTTTGGTTGAAAATTAATCTTTTTCGTTGAAAATTCATGGTTGTGGTTGGACGTTCAACTATTTGGTGAAAAGTTATACTACTTTGTAGGAAATTCAATAATTTGGTTCAAAAGTCATTTTTATAGTTAAAACTTCAACTGATGTGTTGAAAATTCGTCTTTTTTGATTCGAATTCCACTATTTTTGTAAAAAATTCAACTATATTGTTGAAAATTAATTTTTTTCTGAGGTTGACAATTTATTTCTTTGGTTAAAAATTAATTTTTAAAAATAATAATTTAACTGTATCATTTTTTGTGAGATTTTTTGCAGATTTGATAAAACTCACTGATGAGGGCCACCATTGTGCGCCGAAACGTCTGAAACAACCTAATTCGTTTCAATTCACCTGACCCTGAAGCCAACAAATGACATCAACAATTTCTACACAATTTCATATATTTTGTTGGAATTTCGTTTTTTGGTAGAAAATTATTTTCTTGCTTGAAAATGTAACTACTTGGTTGAAAATTCATGTATCTTTGGTGGGAAAATAATCTTCGTGATTAAGAATTCATCGTTTTGGTTAAAAATGTTACTATTTTAGTGAAAAATTGAACTATTTGATTGAAAATCGTACTTTTTTGGTGAAAATTAATTCCTTTAACTGAATATTTAATTATTTAATTTAGTATTGTAAATTCATCTTTTTAATTTATAAGACAACTATCTTATTTCAAATTGATATTTTTGGCTCAGGATTCAACTCTTTTGTTGAAAATTACTTTTTTGGCTGGAAATTATTTTTTTTTTTTTTGTAGAAAACTTAATTTTTTTATTTAAAATTCAACTATTTGGTTGAAAATGTATGTATTCTGTTAAAAAATCGTATTTTTTAGTAGAAAATTATTTTCTTGCATGAAAATTTATCTACTTGCTTGAAAAATTCATGTATTTTGGTAGAAAAATAATCTTCTTACTTAAGAATTCATCTTTTTAGTTAACAATTCATTATTATAAATTTATCTGTTCAGTTTTGTTTTAACGTGGTATTTTTGGTTAAGGATTCAACCATTTTTTTGAAAACTCGTATTTTTGGCTGTCTTAAACTGTTTTTTATTTAACATTAAAATCTGTTTTTATTAAAATATCAACTATTACATTTCTCGTAGAAAATTCTTCTTTTTTCGTTAAAAATTATTTTACTTTATAGAAAATTCCACAATTTGGTTAAAAAGTCATATTTTTATGAAGATTCTTTATTTTAGTTGGAGATTCATGTCTTTGGTTGAAAATTCAACTATTTTATTGAAAAATCATGGTTTTTCGGTCAAATTTTTAGTTTTTAACAGAAACTTTAACTAGTCCAGTAGAAGAATCATCATTTTAGTTAAAAATTCATCTCATTGGTTGAAAATTTGAATTTTTTTTCCAATTTGTTTCTTTTTGGTTGAAATTAAATTTTTAACTGAAAAGTTAACTATTTCATTTTTGGTGGAAAATTTATCTTTTGTAGATGAAAATTCTACTGTGTGGTTGAAAATTTTTTTTGTTAGTTGAAAATTCAAGTACTGCATTGCAAATTTATGTATTTTGGTAGAGGTCTTCTTGCTTGATAATGCATTTTTTTTTGTTAAAAATTGAACAATTTTTTTGAAAAATCGTTTTCTTTTTTTTTACTGAAAATCAAAATATTCTGTTTATTATTGTAAATTTGTCCTTTTGATTGAAAAGTCATCTGGTTTGCTGAAAATTCGTATTTTTGATTAAAATATCAACCAGTACATTTTTCGATGGAAATTCTTGTATTTTCGTTAAAAATTATTTTATTTTGTAGCAAATTCAACAATTTGGTTAAAAAGTAATTTTTTGTATGAAAATTCTTTATTTCAGTTAAAAATTCATTTTCTTGGTTGAAAATTTCATTATTTTGTTGAAAAATAATTGTTTTTTGGTAAAATTTTTAGTTTCTAACTGAAAATTCAACTATTCCAATAGAAGATTTATCATTTTAGTGCGCAGTGCGCGAGTACTCAGATGAGTATATTGCGCAATATTATGCATTTAATTGGAAACGTTTCAGGCGGCCTTGACTGTTTACATTTCGAGGTTACCGATTTAGTAACAAGACTAGTGCGAGGCAACCCCCGAAACTGTTATTATATGGGACTTGGAGTGTACTGCTTTGATAATTCATGTAATTTAGTAAAAATTCGTCTTTTTCGAAATAAGATTAATTTTCTTGACTGAAGATTCAGCTATTTCGTAACTCAATATATTTTATGTAATCCAAAGTAATCCTGTGCAATCCGCAGTAATCTTTGGTATTTCAGAGTAATTCTGTAAATAGATTATAGAGGTAATCCAGAGTAATCCGATATAATGAGTAATCCACCTCCATTGGACCGCATTTTTTGAAATCCCCCCCCCCCAGAAATGTCCTAAAAATAAAAAAATCTTTTCAAGTGATGAGTGTTACGAAATATAAAGACTCTGGCTGTTCCAAAAAACGTGGCCGCAACCATGTAAGATAAAAAAAGGATGAGGCCAACAAGTCCCATTCTTTACCCATATAAAAACTTTTATTGCTCCCGTTTCAGGGAAAGTGGGTTGCGAAGACTGTTTCATGGTTATAAAAAATATTACTTATTTTCTGTGTCCTTTTAAGGTTTCCTGCATAATTTTTACGAAAAAATATCATAATTCATTTGTGAAAGGTGTTTCTAAAGGTTTGCAAATCTGTGTATGTTGACAAATCGACGAATTTGAGAAAAATTGAGAAATCTTGTTTTACAATCAACGAAATAAGAAAATTTTCAACCAAAGAGATGAATTTTCAACCAACGAGAATTAATTTTCTAACAAAAAAGACAAATTTTTGAGAAAATAAATGAATTTTCAAACAAATAGTTGAGTTTTCAACACAAAAAGGTTATTTTTGAACCAAAAATGAAATAAATAAATTTTCAGTTAAAAAAATTACTTTTTAACAAAAAAAGAAATAAAAACAAGTTAAATTTTCAAACGAAGAAATGAATTCTTAACTCAAATGATAAATCTTTGAACAAAAAATGATTTTTTTTAACCAAAAAGATGAATGTTCTGACAAAAAAGACAAATTTTTCCGAAATACATGAATTTCCAACAAAATAGTTGAGGTTTCAATACAAACAGATCATTTTTTAAATAAAAATAGAATAAATAAATTTTCAGTTAAAACAATTAATTTTGAACCAAAAAATGAGTTTTCAACAATGTGGTTAAATTTTAAACCAGACAGATAATTCATGAACCAAAATAATGATTTTACAACCAAAAAAGAATAAGTTTCTACTTAACACTTTGATACAGAATTTACTCTCCATATCACGGTCTAAGATGTTTATAAATAAAAATAGAACAATCTGTAAATTTGAAATCTTCCTAATTAAATAAATATGCGCGTTTCAATTTTATGTGAACCAACGCATCAACTGCTTTGAGACAGGCTTTACCCTCCATATCGTGGACTAAGATGTTAACACATAAGAAATTTAAAAAAATCAAAACTTAAAAGCTGCATATTCAAATAAATATACGCGTTTCACTTTTATGTGATCCAAAGCATTTAATGCTCTGACACAATCTTTACCCTTCATATCGAGGTCTAAGATGCTTACACATAAAAAATATAACAAAATCTAAACTTGAAAGCTGCAGTTAACTACATATATACATTTCACTGTTATGTGGTCTAAGGCGTTTAATATTCCGACACAGGATTTACCCTCCATATCGTATTCTAAGATTTTTTTCACATTATAAATACAATTAATCTAAACTTGAAAGCTGCATACTTAAATAAATAGAGAATTTCAATATTTATGTGACCCAAAGCATTTTATGCTCTGACATAACATTTACCCTCCATATCGTGGTCTAAGATGCTTACACATCATAAATATAATAAATATAAACTTGTAAGCTGCACTGTTAAATAAATAGAGGCTTTTAACGTTTATGTGACTCAAAGCATTTGATGCTCTGACATTACATTTACCCTCCATATCGCGGTCGTAGTTGCTTACACATGAAAAATGTAACAAAATCTATGTTTGTAATTTGTTGAGTTAAATAATTAGACGCATTTCACTTTAATGTGACCCAAAGCAATTCGCGTACTGGCATCGGTTTTACCCTCCATATCTTGGTCTAAGATGCTTATACATAAAAATGTGACGCATTTTACTGTAATATGGTCAAAGGCGTTTAGCATTCTCTCACAGGCTTTACCCTCCATATCGCGGTCTAAGATGTTTACACATGAAAAATATAACAAAATCTAAAGTTATCTACAACGCTGCATGGTTAAATAAAAAGACGCGTTTCACTTGAATGTGGCCCAAGCCACTTACGCTCTGGCATAGGCTTTACCCTCCATATCGCGGTTTAAGATGCTTACATATAAAAAATGTAAGAAGATCTAAACTTGAAAGCTTCAGTTGAATACATAGACGCATTTCACTACTATCCGGTCAAAGGCGGTTATTATGTTAACAGAGGCTTTACCCTCCATATCGCGATATAAGATATTCACACCTCATAAGCATAACAAAATTCGAACTTGAATGCTGCAGAGTTAAATAAATAGACGCGTTTCACTTTCATGTGACCCAAAGCATTTGATGCTCTAACACAACCTTTACCCTCCATATTGCGGTCTAAGATGTTTAAACGTCAAAAATATAACAAAATCTATAGTTATCTAAAGTTCAAAGCTGTATAGTTAGATAAATAGACTCGTTTCATTTAAATATGACCCAAGCCACTTAACGCTCTAACCCAGGCTTTACCTTCCATATCGTGGTCTAATCTAAGATGTTTACACATAAAAAGTATAACAAAATCTAAATTTAAAGGCGACAATTTTGTAGTTTACGTTCTGGGCCCTCACTTTTCGTCACCTCCATGTTCATCCTTTTGTCAAGTATTTTCCCTCGATGTCACCGAGGCTCTGATCGCTTTTTATAGACTTCAAACGATCCCTCGAGATGGACGCACTTCTGAAAGTCCGAAATGTCACGTAAAACGCGTCTCTCGGCATCAGACGAATGACTATGGCGCGGTTTAGTTTAGGTGCGCGGTATAGAGATCCCCTGAAGATTAAAGGGGAGAGAAAATCAGCGGTGCACGTGCAGACTCCAGTCCCTGGATCGTACTTCTTGTCGTGTGTGTTGAACTGCGTCTCTCCGATGCATTAATCACCTTGCGACCATGCCTTGGTTTATGCAGCGCGTTACTTGGATTCTACCTTTGCTTCGTCGCCAGACCTCTAGTTATGCACTTGGACACACTGCACGTAAATACGTCATTCCTCTCAAACGTGCAACGAATTGAAGAATTATCCGAGAAGCTGAATCGTTTTTACGTCTTTACTGCGTTTTTAATTTGAGAAATTTAATAGGCTGGAAACTTGATGTGAATACGATTAAGGTTGCTCAAGTAAAATCGGTTCTCGGAAAAAAGACAGATTTTATTGCATCAAGTAAATCAGGTTCTTGTTTGTCTCTAGACATGAGTAGCATATTCTTTAGGAATAATCTATAAACGACGTTACCAATTAGAGGGGGGGGAGGTCACGCTAAAAACTGGGGTTGGTAACACGGGGAGGGTCAGTGGAAGTAACGTTACGAACTTAGATAACATTTAGTACATTTCTTGATGATTATTTTCAAAGAATTCTTCTTCTTTTTGATCTGTTTTTAAAAAACATACACTTTTTCTTGGCTTTTGGCTTAAATGCGAATTAAATTAACAAAACCTAACAAGAAAAATCTACCACTTTTCACTTGAAAAGTCTACTATTATATTTTTGGTTCGGAATTCATCTCGTTTGGTTAAAAATTCTTGTATTTGATTGAAAAATTCACTATTCCATTTTTTAGAAAATTAATCTTCTGGTTTAGAAAAGCATTTTTGGGGTTGAACTCTTTTGCCAATTCATTTTTTTACAGATTATCATTTTAGTTGAAAATCCGTTTTTTTTCGCGTAGAGAATTAGTTTTTTTAACTAACAATGTAACTATTACATGTTTGGTTGAAAATTGAACTATAATAACTTCTTGGTTGAAAATTCAAGTTTTTGGTTAAAAATATATGTATTTTGTTGAAAATTTATTTTTGGGTTGAGAACTATGTTTTTAAACTTAAAGTATAACTATTTGATTGAAAATCAAATTTTTTGTTAAAACTTTATATTTTTAGGTTAAAAAATATATGAACGTATAAAACGTTAATAAATATGTAAAAATACACCTTAAATACAAATAAAAAATGTTTTGTCTAGAAAATTCGTCATTTTGTCTTGAAAATTTAATAGTTTGGTAGAATATTCAAATATTTGGTAGACGATTCGTTTTTTTTTTATATCAAAAAATAATTTTATTGTGTAGAAATTGTTGATGTAAGTTGTAAATGAAAATTTTACCGTCCCACACAGTAAAAACTAGGTATTCATTTTCATCCGGGATCCTTTTTTGGGCGTTCTAATATGATTTCTGTCTTGTTTAGTTTGATAACTTCATATTGATAAATGATTCCAGATAGCGAACTAAATTAATTCAGAGGGTGGAATGTTTCAATTGTTTCAAACTTCAATATTATTACATTTTCCGTCAATTCCTTAAATTCCATGAATTCCTTGAATTCCGTGAATTCTATGAATTCCGTGTATTCAAGTAATTCCGTGAATTTCGTGAATTCCTTAATTTCCTTGAATTTCTTGAATTCCTTGAATTCCTTAAATTCCTTGAATTCCATGAATTCTGAGAATTCCATGAATTTCTTGCATTCCTTCAACTGCATGAATTCCGTGAATTCCGCGAATTCCACGAATTCCGGGAATTCTATAAATTCCATGAATTCTATAAATTCCATGAATTCTATAAATTCCATGAATTCTATAAATTCCATGAATTCCGTGCATTCCATGAATTTCGTGAATTTCACTAATTCAGTGAATCCCATTATTTCCGTGAATTCCATGTATTCGATAGATTTCGTGAATTCCGTGAATTCTATGAACTCCATCAATTTCTTGCATTCCTTCAATCACATGAATCCCGTGAATTCCGCGAATTCCACGAATTCCGTGAATTCCATGAATTGCTTGCATTACGTGAATTCCTTCAATTCCATGAATTCGGTGAATTATCTGATTTCCGTGAATTCAATTAATTCCGTGAATTTCGTGAATTCCATGAATTCCTTGAATTCCATGAATTCCTTGAATTCTATTAATTCCTTGAATTTCTTGAATTCCATGAATTCCTTGAATTCGGTGTATTTCATTAATTCCATGCATTTCGTGAATTCCTTCAATTACATGAAGTCCTCAAATTTCACGAATTCTATGAATTCCTTGAATTATATGAATTCCATTGATTCCGTGAATTCCTTCAATTCCATTAATTCCATGAATTCCGTGAATTCCATGAATTTCGTGAATTCCGTGAATTCCATGAATGCCGTGAATTCCGTGAATTCCATGAATGCCGTGAATTCCTTAAATTCCATGAATTCCGCGAATTCCTTGAATTCCTTGAATTTCATTAATTCCTTGAATTCCATGAATTTATTTATGTAATCTGTTGAAAATTCTTATTTTTTGGTAGAAAATTAATCTTCTTATTTGAAAATCTTTCAACCAAGAAGATTACTTTGATGTATTTTGTTAAAAATGCGTATTTTTGGTTGAAAATGCAATTATTTGGTTAAAAAAGTATGTGTTTTCTTGAGATTTCGTCTATTGTTTTTGTACTAGACAATTAATCTTCTTGGTTGAACATTTATCTTTTTGGTTGTAAATGTAATTATTTAATTCAACATTCGACTGGTTTGTAAACAGCTCGAGGTTTTAAATTTAAAAATTCATTCTTTGGTTAAAAATTGATGCATTTTCTCGAGAATTTGTCTTTTTTATAGTATAGGGGGGGGGGGGTCAACCCAATCGCCCCTGGATCTGCCCTTGGATTATGAGTGGTCTAATATAAATCGTTCCTTTGCAGTTTCTCTACTTTTTACATTAATTCCTTTTGATAATTTTTTTATATTTATATATTTAATATTTTTTTAATTGAACGATTTTAATGTCAAACGTTCAATATTGTAAAATTTAAAATAAAATCTTTAGAAACTGGAAATATTTTGAGATTTGAGTGACTAGATTTTTGTTATTTTTTTTATTATTAAAATTCAGAAATGCCATCTGACAATTAAAAATAGTTTCCTAAAATTTCTAAATTGTAACAGAAATATTATTTATCGTAACGGAAAGAAGTGCGCAGTTAGCAACTGCGCACTCCTCGCTTCTCCAACGCGTTCAAAGCGGACAAAGCATGGTAGTGGTTGTCATGGGCGGCAAAGCACTGAAAAAGGTTATTTTGAATTATAACAATCCAGTCAAGCTATTTTTTCTATATTGAATGATCTCAAGAGTTGAGCAGGTTTTTTATTGAATCTTTAAATTGAATTCAACGATTTTAATGTCAAAAATTCAATATCGTAAAATTTGAAATAAAATCTTTAGAAACTGGAAATAGTTTCAGATTTGAGTGACAGATTTTATTTTTTTGTTATCATTAAAATTCAGAAATGCTATTTGAAAATTACAAATAGTTTCCTAAAATTTCTAAATGGTAACAGAAATATTAGTTATCGTAACCGAAAGAAGTGCGCAGTTAGCAATTGCGCACTCCTCACTTCTCGAACGCGTTCAAAGCGGACAAAGCATGGTGGTTGTGGTCATGGGCGGCAAAGCACTGAAAAAGGTTATTTTGAATTATAACGATGCAGTAAAGCTATTTTTTCGATATTGAATCATCTCAAGCGTGAAAAGGATTCGCAATTTGCAGCACGAAAAGAAGAAACTGAAAAAAATGTTGAAATCGCGATTAAAAGCAGCGATCATCTGGCTCGTAAATTAACTTCCAAACAGATACATCAGGACCGCAAGTGACTAGCAGCAGCTGCGTAAATTAATCATTAATTCAGGTTTGAATTGAATGGTGAGTCCGCTGTTTACATGAATCAAATGCGTTATATTAACTTCGCCAAAATTTTCTTATTATATTTATATCGTCAGGACAAATATAGACTGTATATTTTATTTTAAAATTAATGAACCGAAAACCCTTACTTTATTCCCTACATTTTTTCTCACACTCGCGAGAAGTACTTTTTCATTACGACGCTATACCAACACCTGATAAGAATCTGATTTCCTTTTTTTTCTGACACGAGTTGAGCAATGCATCGGCGATCGTGGTAGAAGCGTTGCAAAAACAGTAATCCGCCCACCCTGGTCTCCGTAACCGCCAATTTTGGGATTGCCGCCGGCTGCAGATTAGAACCATGATCGCTGCTGGCAAGTGCGCCCCTATCGCTGGATATTGCAGGATAAGAGACCGGACCCAATTAAATCGCTAATAACAAGCCTCGGCGCGCACTTGCACGCGCAACCTGTTAACTGACCTCTCGCACTTTTTATTCATAGGTAAACGTCCCTCAAGTACGTCATTAATTCATTAATTGCTACATCAAGAATGTAATAAAAAAACTGTAATCAACTTCGGAAAATTTACATTTAAATCGAAATTCATTACATGGAGAGAACCACTCTCCTTATTATTTAAAAAATATATGTTTCAAGTTCATTTTATAGAAGAC
>JAABKJ010001388.1:0-30776 GCA_011634705.1 Andricus grossulariae | reverse complement strand
TCCCAAGAATCTTTAAAAGAACAGTTTCTTATTTCCTTTCTTTAAGATCTTCTATATTCTTTTTCGGCAATTTTTGAAATCTTTTTAAATGTTTTGAAAAATTATTCAATTTTATGTTGAAATTAATTTATCAAAATAAAAAATCATTTAAATTTTGCCAGGAATTTTAAAATAACTTGGTTATTCTCATGAAACCTGTCAAAATTCTTAAAACCCTACTTTATTCGAAATTTTCATAATCTACATTACCTTTTAAATTTGTTGAAATGGTTTTAAATTCTTTGAAATCTTTTCTTAATTATTTTTTAACCTTTTTAAAACTTCTTAATATTTCTTGAATAAACTCCTTTTTTTTAATTTGGCAATCGTGCAAAAAATCTTCTACTTTCTTTTTCGAAATTTTAGGAAATCATTTAAAATCCTCAGATTCTTGAACATAATTTTGGATATCTTTTGGAATATTCCATTAAAATAATTGTTGAAAATAAAAGGAATAAAATATTTTTAATTTCCTATGAATGTTTAGAAAAGTTTTTCTTCGAAATCTTTAAAAATTAATTTTGTTTCAAATTTTATGAAATCTTTGAAAAACTTCTTAAAATTTCCATAACAAGAATCTTTTCTAAAATTTTGTAATCTTGCGAAATTGAAAAATTTTGCTTTTAGATTTTCTACACCAATTTTTTGAAGTTTTAGAAAATCATTTTATATCCTGCAAAATAAAAACATTTTACATAAAAATCTTCCAGATTATTGTTCGTCAGTTTTTGAAATCTTATGAAATCTTTTTAAATGATCTCTTCAAATTAATGTACCAAATATAACATCATTTAAAATTTCCCAGGAATTTTAGGAAGATTTTTTCATTCTCTTGGAACCCCTCAAAAGTTTGAAAAACCTTTTTTTTGAAATTTTGAAAATTCTTCATTTTTTCTTAATTTTCTTGAAATTTTTTCAAGTTTGAAATTATTTTTGTAATCTTTTCAAAAATATATATTTTTTTAATCTAGAAAAAAAATTGCTTTAATATCTTCTAGATATTTTTTCGACAATGTTGGAAATCTTTTGAAATTTTTAAAACTCTCTTACCATTTTCCCTTGAAATTAATATTTTAAAATAAAAAATCATATACAGTTTTCCAGGAATCTTTAAACAAAAAACTTTTTTTCCGTTTAGAAAGCTTTCAAAACTCTTAAAAAGCTCCTCTTTCGAAGTCTTCAAAAATCTACATTTTGTTTTAAATTTCTTGAAATTATTTGGAAATTATTCAAAATTTCTAAATATAGTTTAAAATGTGTTAGATTTTTCCTAAATTTTTTTTCAAAATTCTGAAAAATACAAAAAACTGCCTTAAAATCTTTCGGATTCAATTTTGGAAATATTTTGAAATAATTTTCAATTTTATCTTAAAATTAATTTTTCAAAGTAAAAAATCCTTTTTTGAAAAATGAAAAATTTCAAAACGTCTTAATATCTTTTAAAGTGATTCGAATTTTTCACAATTTTTTTTCAACTGAAAATTTAAAAAAATTGGTTTAAAATCTTCCAGATTTTTTTTCGACAATTTTGGAAATCTTTTGAAATCTTTAAAAGAAAACTTTTATTCTCTTGAAACCTTTCAAAATTAATAAACAGCAACTTTTTCGAAATTTTCAAAAATCTACATTTTGTTTTGAATTTCTTGAAATCGTTCCAGGGTTTAAATTATTTTTGAAATTTTTTCAAAACTTCTCAATATCTTTTAAAATGAGCAGCATTTTTCCAAAAACAAATTTTAAATTCTGCAAAATGAAAAAAATACCATAAAATCTTCCACAAACTTTTCTGACAATTTTGGAAATCTTTCGAAAGGTTTTGTAATCTTGTTCAATTTTATCTGGAAAAGTTTATCCTTCTCTTGAAACCTTTCATTCTTAAAAAGATTATAAATTTTTTCTAGAAATCTTTAAAAATCGATTTTTTTTAATTTTATGAAACCCACATTTTGTTTTGAATTTCATGTAAGTTTTCGTGATGTTGTGAAATGAGTATCTGAATTCAACTTTCAAAATTAGGTTTTAATTTTCTATGAAATTTATTTAAAAGGGTAATAACAATGAGAATTTTTTGGAAAATATAACATCAACATTATTTAAATGTTTCAATGGGAATAATTCTTTATTGCTTTTTATGTTGGAAACTGATTAATTAATTATTAGCTGATTAGTGTTGTTACAATATTAAATTACATATAGATTGAATTATAATGTTTCTATATTAAGAAACATGAATTAATTATTTATTTCAAGGTTATGTAGTTGAGTATTGGCTATAATTCGTAAAATTAAAGTTTATTTATATTTAACATATGTCTGTTGCAACTATATCATTTTGTTAAATGTGTGTGCTATTTTGAAATGAGTATCTCAATTCCAATCTCACAATTATATGTAAATATGTTTTAATTTCTTCTGAAATTAATTTAAAACGTTAATTATAATTATAATTTTCATAAAAATATAAAGTAAAATTTATTCGGATGTTTCAATGAAAATATTTGTTCATTAATTTTTACGATGTAAACTCATTTTTTTCAACAACATTGAACCACCTAATTATTTAATTTTAATTTTAATTTTGTGTGGTAATAGGAATTGGTTACTGACATTAATATTATATAATTTAATATTAGCTATGATCTGTTCATTTGAAGTTTATTTATGTTATATACTGCTATTACAATTGAGTATTCTAGCATGAAGTCTTGGTTTTGATAGGATAGGTGGAAATGCCAGGAAGGTTAGCGTAGTTGATAAAATTTCAGCAACCATTTGGTTGATAAATAAATAGTTATTCGAAAACTGAGTAAATGAGAAAAATGGATGTAAAAGTTATCGCGCACTTGCGCGCGCACATAATAGTCTAGTGATGCTAAAAGAAGTTACACTAACGTGAATGTGAATATATACTGGATTTGGAAAATTTAATAATCTAAATAGATTGGTTCAGAATCAACCATAAAGAAAAATTTTCCTTTTTAAGTCTATTGAATAAAAAAGATTTCAACATTTGACTAATTTTTTAAAATTAAAATGAATCAATTTTTGATCATAGTTTAAAGATAAAACTTTATTTTTTTATTAGCTTAGCAAAACATTATTTTTCACGGTGAGTGTATGTGGACATTATTTTTTATTTTTCAAAAGCTATTCAATTAACTTAAACAATGTTTAAAAAAAGTTGTATCGTTTTTATGATTTTATTCAATAGCTTTTCAAAAATTAATAATAATATCTGAATACACTTATGGTGAAAAATCATTTTTGTCCACGTTAGAAAAAAAATTATGTTTCGTCCCATGGCAATTGTTATTATTGCTTGACCCTCGGCGTGCAGACATTTTGCCAGTTGACGATACAACATAAAATACCTCATTAGGTATTTTCACTTCAACCACCAGCCAACTTCACTCCGTTAATCGCTGAGGAGAAATGAATGGACCAAATGCATGGGACCAAAATTTATTTTTGTAATATCTTCGTAATGAATTATAATTATTACCATTTTATTATTTCAATAAATAGTTCTTACAAAATAAAAACTATTTTTCAAATACACTAACATAGACATTTTTTTTCTTAGGAAGATATTAGCAAAATAGGGCAAAAATGGACCAAATCCCATGCATTTTGTCCATTGTTTTCCCTTCAGCACTCAACGAAGTGAAGTTAGCTGGTGATTGAAGTGAAAATACCTAATTGGTTCTGCAATTAAATTTTTTTTTGGCTTTTGCTTTTATAACTAGGGTAAGTAAAGGTATTACTACGGGTGCTCTATTTACTGCGGTTTCAAATATGAATAATGATTTAGAATGTTCATAATGTATATAATGCTTTGAGACAATTCAGAAAATTATTATGTCATTTATTTATAATTATCATCAATTGATCAACTCCAGGGGAACTAAATATTTATTGCATTGTTTTTTTTAATAAACAAAATTTATAATTTTTCTCAAAATGCATGCCAAAGGACAACAAATACCTTAACCTCAAAACAAACCTTAGTCGCCAGTGATAATGCCTGTCAGTGTCGCAGTCTGTCTTTTATGTTAGATGATTTTGAATTTATCTGATGAAAAATGGTGAAACCTAAAAGAAAGAAATTTATGGCAAAAAAAGGGCGAGCAACCGGTAGAAAGATGAATGTGAGACTTCAGTATTCAAAAGAAGATGTGTTGCTCGCTTTAGAGGGCGTTAAGAGAGGACAATCGATTAATTGTTGAAGTGTCTAGGAAATACAAAGTTCTTGAGTCAACTATAAGAGCAAAGAAATGCAATAAATATGCAGACAAAAAGCCTGGGCCTGCAACAGTTTTAAGTACTGAAGAGGAAAACGATCTAGTCAGCTCGATATGTCATTGCTGCAAAGCTGGGTTTCCCGTTAAGAAACCACAATTACTGAAAAGCGTTCAAGTTATTTGTGAAAATCTCAAAAAGGACACTCCATTACAAGGTTTATATTTCCTAAATTAGTCGTGACTTCATTTAAAATAAAGTCGCAGCATTACAAGCGCAGTAATTGTGTCAGCGCAGTAATTGGCGCACCGTCATTCATGCAAACCCGCAGTAATGGAACATGGAATATTTTTTTTTACATTCGCAGTTTTCACGTAAATCTGATTTATTTTCAGTATTTAACGACTGAATTCTATTAATTAAATACCAAATATGGCTTCACGAATTAGTGCGTGAAGAATCTCTTATTCAAACACTTGTTTTTTATCTTCAAAAGTCGTCTTGATTTTTTGTCCGCAGTTAATTGCCACACTTACCCTACGAAGCGAAGTCTTTTCGGAAGATTTCAATTTCTTATCACCCAGCCCTTACGAAACCAAAAGTGAGGTCACGTCGATGGATGTTACGTTGATGGAAAACAACACCAAAAGTGTTCCCAAAGTTTTAAAGTAAAATGAATTTAAAAATCCTGTGACGAGTTATTGTGAGTTACGTTGATGGATGCTAATAAAAATACGCAAGGTTTTTTGGACTTTTTTTGTAATTGGATGATCATTGAGATATTTTTCCTTCAATCTGACGTCCGAGCAGGATCCAAAAGTATTCCTAGTAGTCAAACGACGGCTGTTTATGTATCGACTAATCCTCAAATATATTTTCGAAGATACTTATATTTGCGTGCGTATGATAGTGTATATTGCATTAGAATTAAAATATTAATAATAAAAAATTAACTTTTTGAGTCTAACTTTAAGATTCTTGAGCATAAATTTTAGAGTGGTTCATTATTCAGTTCCTATGTGACTCCCACAGGCATCTTTGGACATCTGTTAGGCGATTTTTCCGGTACATTATATTTTTTTAGCCTGGTTCACAATAATATAACTTAATTTTTACTATGGAACTTGCTACAAGGTACTAACATGAAGATATTCACGAAATTTGACAATAATACAACCAGTAGTTTTAATAATATAATAATCCATGGATACCAAAGTACTCTGTCTGTGGAGAACTACCCATATACATCGTCCTAAAATCACATAAGATTTTCTGTAGAATCTATAAAAATCTATAAAAAAATGTATCCTGTCACTTTTCTGAAAAACGAACTCAGTTTTTTTTTTAAATGCGCGTATTATGTTCTAGTATTTTCAATTCGAGTCGATTCCTAGGGAAACAGATTTTTCACGAAACTAGTCCACAATATTATCCGATATTTCTATAAATACTAATTGCACCGTTTCAAATGATAGACATATTTCAAAAAGACTTTAAATTCTTTCTAATCATTGCAGCAACATTTAAATACATTATTGTTGTTATTTAATACATTCTTACATGTTTTGTTTCTAAGAGCTACAAAGCTAACATCTAAAAGGACAAACAAACCAGATGATATTTAACATTTCAAAACTAAAATTAAATTTAAAAAATGAAAAGACATTGGAATTTTGAAACTTTTTTATCTTTTAAAAACATGATGATTTTTTTAAGAATAGGGTCAAATTAGCAAAAATGTAACAAAACAATTTTTACGTCATGAACTCGTGTGGACTGTCTATGTTTGAGGTGTAAACTCCATAAATTAATGCCTGATTATTTACCGCGGTGCCTCCAAAAAGCGTTACGTTTTGCTGTTGAACAAACATTAATAACATAAATTTCGTAATGTAATGAAATGTATCCATTTGTGATTTACGTTGCACAGCCATCTTTCTCTCAAAAATAGGTGTGTTGTGAAAATCTCAAAAGCCTTGTTTTCGCTTTTCCTCAATTCCGGTTGAGTAATTTGAAAAACTCAAAGGAAAGAATGTCTCCAAATTCACACACATCAATATGAATTCAGTTTCAGTTGAAGGACAGATCATAAAACTGATAAAAATTTAAAATTCGCTAAAGTAAAATTCTATTATTTAAACAAAGCCAGACATATTCCGCATAGTTAAAATTTGTATTTGACACCAGAAAAAGTAACTTTACTGCCAAAAATCAACCAAAAGTTGTATTTTTGCAAAAGATGAAAAATTATCATTTTTCAACATTTTCATTGCGTTACTTATATTGAAATAATTTTTTTGAAAACCAAAACCTACTCGGAAAGATAAATTTTGAACAAAAAGTGAAAGAATTACATTTTCAGTTGAAATAATGAATTTTCAACTAAGAAAAAGGGATTTTTTGAAAAAATAGTTAAGTTTTCAACCAAAGTGATGAATTTTCGATAAAAAAAATAATCCTCAACGAAAAATGTAACAGTTGATATTTCTACCGTGAAATATTTTAATTTTTAATGAAAAACTGTTGAATTAAACCAAAAAATACGAATTTTCAACAGATTATTCGAATCCTTAACCAAAACAAGACGAATTTTTAAATCAAAAAGAAGAATTTTTCACAAAAAAGTTTAATTTACAGCCAAAAAATATGAATTTTCTACCAAAGGAATTTAATTGATAACCCCAAAAGAAGAGTTTCCATCTAGTAAATGAACTTTCAATTGAAAAAGATTAATTTTCACGCAAAAAAAATGCAATGGCTACATTTTCAATTAACAAAATAATTTTCAACAATAACAAAATAGTTTTCAACAACATAGTTAAATTTTTGAGTAAAGAAATTCATTCTTAACTAAAACAATGAATCTTCGAGCAAACAAAAAAATATATATACTTTTAAACAAATAGGTAAATTTTTAAACCAAAAAATTAATTTTCTATAAAAAAAACACCATTTTTTAACAAAATAGATGAATTATCAAAAGAATAGTTTAATTTTCAACTCAGCAGATAAATTTCCAACCATGAAGATCAAATCTCCATCCAGAAAGATAAATTTGAGACACAAAATAAAATAGTTAAATTTTCATTTCAACAAGGTACAGAAATCTTTAACTGAGTAGCTGAATTTTTAGTGGAAAAAGATAAATCTTAACCTAAACATGGAATAGTTAAATTTTCCGTTAAAAAAATTAATTTTTAACAAAAAGAAAACGAATTTTCAGCAAAATAGTTGAATTTTCAAACAATGGAATTAATTTTTAACTAAGATAATGAATCTTCAACGAAAAAAAATGAATTTTTAATTCAATATTTGAGTTTCCTACAAAAGAAAAAAAAATTTCAATAAAATATATGAATTTTCAATAACATGGTAAAATTTTCAACCAAACAAATGAATGTTTAACCATGGATATTGAGTTTCCATAAAGAAAAAATCTTGACAAAAAATAAAATAGTTCAATTTTCAATAAAAACAATAATTTAAAATGAAAAAAACTATTTTTCAATAAAAAAAATGAATTTTCAACCTCGAAGATAATTTTTCTACCGAAAAAGATTATTTTCAACATAACACATGAATCTTCAACCAATACTTGAATTTTTAAAGGAATTTTCAACCTAATAGTTGAATTTTCCAAAAAAAAAATTATTTCTCAATCAAAAAGGTGAAGTAGACACCAAGAAGTTTGATACTCTACCAAACAAGATAAAGTTTCAACAAAATACAGAAATTTTTAAACAGATAGCTGAACTTTGAATTGAAGAAGATGAATTTTAAACCAAACATGAAATAGTTAGAATTTCAGTTAACAAAATTTATTGAAAACAACAAAATGTTTTTAATAAAATAGGTCATTTTTTAAGAACAAAGAATTGTTTTCTACTTAAATGATAATAAATCAACCAAAAAAATAAATTTTTAACAAAGTAGTTCTACTTTCAACTAAGTGGTTGAAATTTAAAACAAAAAGAGTGTTTTTTTTTCGCTACTCACGAATAAATAAAATAAGTAAATAATTAAAATCTTTAAATCTTAATCAAAATGTTATATTATTAGGAAGAGCCTGGGATCAACGTAAAATGGACAGGATGATTTGAGCAAAAACTGATTTAACTAGCCTGTAAATTCCAGATTTTTCCGTTTTTCTTGAGAATGTATTGTTTATGTCTTTTAAATTTTGAAAAAATATTAGAAGTACAGTGTCGGACGATTCCAAATTATATACACAGTTTTTAAAACATATAAGATTTTCTGTAAAATATATTACAAAATTTTGGAAAATTAAAGTAGTTTTTTTCTAAAGAAAGGTAATTAGTGCGCGCGAAGCACGCACAATGATCTAGTACTAGAGTAAATTCAGTAATAAATTAGTCCGAACTAAGAAAAAATGTTTGAATTGTTTGAATGACCCATCGTGTAAAAAAATCATTGCGTTAATAAATTAGTATCTTTTTTTACATTTCGTTTCTCTGCTCAAAATAATCTATAATAACGTATAATAAGTTAAATAGAAAGAATTTTGCAATGGTTAATACTCATTTTAATTTTAATAATTTCATAATCGATCCGAATGTCTCCAAATTCACATATATAATGATGAATTCATTTTTAGTAGAAGGACAGTGAAAAAGAATGTCACATTTGTGTGCATAATAAAACTGACAAAAATTTTTAATATATTAATGTCAAGTTTTATTATTCAACCGATACCAGACATATTCTTCAGAAATAAAAATTGTATTTGACATAAGAAAAAGTGTCTTTAATTTTAAATATTAATCAAAAGTCGTATTTTTACAAGAGGGGAAAAATTAACGTTTTTCAATAATTCAACTGCATTATTTGAATTAAAATAATTATTGATTATTTTTCAGAACTGAAACTTCCCCTGTAAGGTTTATTTATGTTTCTCCAATCGAAAATGTGACCTCCTTTTTTACTTTCTGATCCAGTAGGTGTAAAAACAAACCCTCACACCAAGGAGGTAAATAATTTTATCTGAAAAAGATGTTTCTGAATATAAAATCACTTTTAGTGACAATAGTCATACAGAATTTTATGAAAGGTTATCGACAAATTATGTAAGATATGCGTGAAATATATGAATTCTTAAGTAAATAGTCGAGTTTTCAACTCAAAAAGATCAATTTTGAACCAAAAATAAAGGAATTACATTTTCAGTTCAAGTAATTAATTTTCAACCAAGAAGAAGGAAATTTTCAGCAAAATATTCAATTTGTCTACCAAAGTGATGAGCCTTTTTTTAAAAAAATTAATTCTCTATGAAAAGTGTTATTTCAAAAGTTGCTTTTTCCGCCAAAAAATATTTAAATTTTTAATCAAGAGCGGTTGAATAAACCCAAAAAAAAACGAATTTAAAAAAAATTGTTTGAGTACTTACCCAAAACAGGCTAATTTTTTAACGAAAAAGAGGAATTTTCAACAAAAGAGTTGAGTTTCAATCATGCAAGATTTTTCCGTCAATAAAGAAAAAATGTTTTCCAACATTTTGGGTTTCCAAGCAAAAAGGACAAATTTTAGGCAAAAAGTTGAATATACAGCCCAAAGATATGAATTTTCTACCAAAGAAATTGAATTTTCAACCTAAAACGACAAGTTTTCAACAAAATAAGTGAATTTTTAACTAAAAAAGATCAACTTCTTAGCAAAAATGGAATAACTACATTTTCAGTCGAGAGAATTTATTTTTAACGGAAAAACGAATTAAAAAATGTTAAATTTTCAACGAAATAAATGAGTTTTAAACAGAAATTATGAATCTTGAAGAAAAAAAAATGAATTTTAAACCATATACATAGTTTAATTTGGAACCCAAAAGATGAATTTCCTACCAAAAAATACGAACTGTTAACACAATAGAACAATTTTCAACAAAATAGTTAAATTTCCAATCAAACAGATGAATTTTCAACAGCAAGATTATATCTCTGCAAAGAAGATAAATTTTCGATAAAAAATTGAATAGTTGAATTTCCACTTTAGACCATTAATTTTCAATAAAAAAAACTAATCTTCAATCAAAAATATTAACTCTCAACAAAATACATGAATTAGCAGCAAAATTTTAAATTTTTAAATGAATTTTTAACCTAATAGGTAACTTGTTTACCAAAAAAAAGAATTTTAAACCAAAAAGTTGAATTAGTCACCAAGAAGATCAATATTCTATCAGAAAAGACAAAGTTTTAACAAAATACCAAATTTTCAAACAAATAGTTAAATTTTCAAGTGAAAAAGATAATTGTTCAAAAATACATGGAATAGTTAAATTTTCAGTTGATAAATTAATTTATATTAATTATCAATTTATTTATTTTATTAATTTTTATTCATATTTATTTTTATATCCTCAACCAAAGAAATGCATTTTCGAGCAAAAAGGTGAATTAGATTCATGCGAAGAAGATAATTGTTCAACAAAACATGGAAAAGTTAAATTTTCAGTAGATAAATTGATTCATATTTATTTTATTGCATTTATATATTTTTATTTATAATTATTTTTCTCTTATCATCAACCAAAAAAAAATGTATTTTCAACAATGCAGTTCCATTTTCAACTAAGTAGTTGAATTTTGAACAAAAAAAGGTTTTCGGTCATATTGTGAAATTCTAAACGTTACATAGCCAGTGCAGAAACATTGGCTTCTGATTATTTGAATAAAGTTAAGAAAAAGAAGAATTTTTTACAAGCTTAAAATTATGATGGATCAATATTTTAACACGGGGTAAAGTCGCTCATGTGAGGTGAAGTTGCTCACCTCCTATTTTATGTTTTAAGATTCAATATCAAATTTCCTAGGGCAAAAAAGAAGATTGTCGATTGTTTTAATGAGTAGAGCTTTCAGACTTTATTTTTAAAGGTATTTGATGCGAATCTATTGTTGAACAACTTTACCCGTCATGGGCCACTTTACCCCGTTTTACGGTATGGGTTATAAATTAATTACGCATATTTAGGGTCCACATGTGCTAATTTTGGATAGAGTTATGTTTCCAAAGTAAAAATTTTGTTCGGTTGTATATTTTCCTTATTTTCTATGGAAAATTGCATTTATTTAGCAAAATTCTAAACATTGTTTTCCCTGAATATGTATCAGCTTGAATTAGTAGAAAATTACTAATTCGACTAGTCGAGATATTTTCTAATTCAATAGTGAAAAACAATTATTTGCTTCATACAAGTAAATAAATTTACTTGGGGCGGTACATAATAATTAAAAATGTTTATTAAAATGGTAAAGTGAAAAATATAAAAGCTTGATAAAACAACGCGACGGTGTGACATTGTTGACTCTATTGACACAATCAGAAGGTAATATTGCGAAATTGTAAACATGAATCTCGAATTTGAAAATATGGCCTTCTGATTGTTTGAACAAATTTGAGAAATAAGATAATTTTTGTCAATGATAAAATGACAAGGAATCAATAAACTTCAAATTAATTATACACATTTATAGGGTCTTCAATAGCATCTTTTCAACAGAGATCTCTTTTCGATTTTCAACAATTGTTTCGGTTATACATTTTTCTAATTTTCCGTAATTTCTATAAATTTCCATTATTACTACTGAAATTTTATTAATTTGTTGAGCGAAAATTGAGAATAAATTTTATTAATTTTAGGTCATTTGTTTCTAACGCTGTGAATTTAAAAACGGTTTATAGTACCAAAAACTTTGAGAGGCAAAAAAGTGTTATTTTTGATCATAGATGATAAGAATGATCTTATAAAAAAATTCTTTATAAGTGATAAAATTGTTTAAAAAATTGTTTGTAAATTTTCAGTAAAATGTTGAATTTTTAACAACAAAAAATGGATTTTTAACAAAGTAGTTCAACTTTTAAAGAAGTAGTGGAATTTCCAACCAAAAACATGAATTTTCAAACAAAATGATGAATCTTTAAGAACGGTTAGATGAATTTTTAACAAAAGAATTCAACATTTAACCAAGTAGTTGAAGTTTCAACCAGAAATATGGATTTTTCAACTAAAAGAGTTATTTTCTACCGAAAAAGAATTTTCAACAAAATACGTGATAATTAAACCAAATAGTTGAATTTTTAACCAGAAAAGGTAATATTTAAAATAAAAATATCAGTTTTAAAACCAAAAATGGAATAGTTACATTTTCAATTTGAAAAATTAATTCTCAACAAAAAGAAATGCATTTTAAACCAAATATTTAAATCACCAAACAAAGACATGAATTTTTCACTACAGTCTTGAATCTCAAAAAAAATTGATTTTTAACACAGTTGTTTTTAGTCTATAAAATTTGAAGTATTTAAAAATTAACTGAAATGTATTCAAAGGATTCAAAGTTGAATAATAATTCTAAGTTCAAAAGTGGATAGTAATTAATAATAAAAAATGAAAAACTTTGCATATCAAATTTACAATTCAATCTTTCCAATATAAAAATTTTGAAATTTCACACTGAAAGCCTAGATCAACGTTATTCAGATTAATACATTCAGAATTGAATGATTGTAAATCGTAATTGCTTCAAATTAATTAGGTTTAACTCAAGGTGTTTGAAAGCAGAAGAGTAACAATACTTTTGGATCGAAATATTAAAAACTGTTTCGTTATAATTTTAAATCTTGTAAAATTGTACAATATACAAAATTATATATAAAATTTAAGTTATTTATAATTACAGAATACCAAATAGTAACTTAAGTTTCTATGTTGGAAGTTTCCGAAATAAAAAGTGTTTGTAATTACATAATTTTGCTTTAAAAGTCTTTAAAAAAATGGTATGTGATTGTACACTTTCAAACTAAAACTCACAAAAATGTAGATACATATTTTCATTTTCATTTCTGCAAACTTGAATAATTTCCTTATTAAGTATTTTGAAACTGAAGATTAGTGAATTACATAATTGAAAAATTGACCAATTTCAAATACTACGCGTCAGAAATGCAATATTTATGTATTTTTTTGACTCAAACAGTGAAAAATTAATAAATCTAAATATTACATTGATTTATTAAAAATAGGAATTTAAAATGAAGTATTTTCTATTTGAAATTCTACCAAATTGAAGATTTTCAAATCCAATAATATCCAAATTCAAATAAATTTAACTTTGAATTAAAAATTTTACGATTCTGAACTAGAATAATAGCAGACTTCTCTTCTAATTTTCATTATTAATATTGCTAGTATATAAATAAATATCTGTCCTGAGTAAAAAAGGTCCCATTAGGATCCCGGATAATGTTCAAGAAAAATCAGTATACTTATGTACCAACTGTTCTTAAACATTTTTGAAGTCCAAATAGGGTCAAAAGTATTTTCAAATCTCACATCCTGAGTTTGTGTCCTTTTATGAAAAAAAGATTCTTAATTCTTTAAAATAAAAAAAAATGTTTAGAGGTAGGACACGACCCTTAAATTATCCAAAAATGTTAAAAAGTCAATAGATTCTTTATTTTTAAAAAGTTTTGGCTTCACTTCGGTGAAGGTTTTAGGATTTTTTTTGTAATAAAAATGTTTATTAAATATGTCACGCTTTGGAATACTTTATCGGTCGTGCCCTTCCTCTGAAATTCGTTTCTTATTCTCAAAGGAATAGGGAACATTTTTGCATCAAATTACACAAAATGTGGGGAAGAGACTTTAAACGATATAAAAATCATTTTTCTGGACCATCCTAGTGCTGATGAGATTTATGCAAAACTGAAAAAGAAACGGAACAATATTTTGGTATAATGATTTTTTTTCTTATGAAAAAAGTTTCTGGGATCAAAGGCCTTTTTCTTCACAATAAAGTGAAATACTCTTCATTAAATGGGAGCAAACAAATTTTTTTGTCTCAATTCATTCTGTAGCTGGAACTTATAGTTTTGAAAATAATACCTTAAAATTAAAGAGGTAAGACTTTTAAAAAAGAAATATTTTTTCTATACCGGCATCAATGTTATTATTAGAATAAGAAATCATCAGGAACATGGTACATTTCTCCCAATTTTTCCTGAAAAAGTAAAATATAGGAGGAAAGGGGATTTTCGTATAACATGTTACGAAACATTTGCTACATTCATTATATTTACTATTTTCCTTCGTTCTGTTAAACTCAAATGTAGAAAATGCATTGATTATAGTAAATATAATCATTCTCTTTCTTCATTTTACTTACTGCTCTCATTGAACAGAAATCACATGATTTAAGATTTTAAGGGTGATTGCCAAAAAGTTGACAATTTCACAAAATGAGATTTTCAAAATAAAATAACTGTTGAAACTAACTAAAATCTATTTTGTTTATTTAAGACTGCTTGATTAGTGAGTATAAAAATATAAAACTCAAGGAATGTATTTGTGATGGGTTTTCATTTTAAAAAGGAATAGCTTCAACCTAGAGATGACATAACATACGGCCATGAAAATTAATAAGAATTTCAAAAATCTTCGAAAAATATAATTATTTCATTCTATCTTCAGCATTTGAAAATATCCTCTCATTTTGTAGAAGGATACATTATTCTGAAGGATGACTCAATATTTTATAAAAAGTATTTTGGAAAAATAGTGACCAATATTTATTATAATTGGAAATCAACGTTGAAAAGTCGATTTTGAACTATAAACAATTTATAATGATTGAAAGTTTATTTCTAAAACGTAAGGTAAGGCTACAATACATGATGTTGTAGTTTCCAAATGCTGGCATTGCCGTGATATCTCACATATATTGGAATTTTACAATATCTTATAGAGTTCGCGCCACAATACATACATGTATTGGAATACATCTATTGCAATTGCGTCATTTCAATACCGTGCTTGCAATTTTACCTTATGCTTGGATTTTAGAAGTTTTGTAGGACTTCAAACTTTTTTGACAGTGTTTTTAATGTTCATTATTTAAGATAAAATTTTCTAAACTCCCGTTGGCAGAAATTGACGAGGCGCGCGCGCTACTTTCTATTAAAATAAATATGCCACCACAACTCTGAAATGCAGTGGAAAATATTTTCTAATATCACAATTTAAAGACTCGCACTAGCACTTTAACAATTACCTGCATGGACATATGGGCCTGCTGTACAACTGAATCTTGGGTACACTGTTAAAAATGTTTGGGATTTTACATCACTTTTACAATACAAGGGTAAGATAAAATTGCAAATACGGTATTGAAATGACGAAACTGCAATAAATGTAAGTGTTGTAATTTGTGGAGTCACCATCGAGCATTCCAATACATGTATTGTAGCGCGTTACTTTATGAGATTTTGTAAAATTCCACTACATCATTTATTGCAGCATTACCTTACGTTTCGGAAATAAATTTCCAATACATGTATTGGAAGTTTCCAACAACAAATTTTCACAGTGTACTAATTAAATCGAATATGTGTAGGTCGCGATGAATCGCCTAGCCATTAGCATATTACCAACCTGTCGCTTGATAGAAGAAGGGATTATCCTGATAACGTAGTAACATGAGATGCTCTCTACTTAAGACCATTATTTGTGATGAGATTATACCATCGCATAAACGTCACTTATTTTCAAAATAACTGTACAAGCTACACGTTTACAAATTCATTTTCAGAAGAAGGTCTCGCCCTTGACATTCACTTTTATGACCTGTATCATCTCAAATTACGGTCTGCCAGAATCACCGGGGGGCTTCATACACGGGTGGGCTTTGATCAAAAAGATTGAATGAAAAAATATAAATTTTAATAATTGTAGTTATCCAGCAACCTTAACTGCAACAAATTGTAAGATGCGAAACATTGAAATGTGAGTTATTGTCGCAGGTATCACTTAAGACGTCGGAACAAAATTAAAATTGTGGGACATGAGTTCGGATCGCGTGTTCATAAAAATTTATTTTAAATTCTGGAAAATTATCACTATACGTTTTTTGCAATTCAGTAAATAAGAGGCTTTGGACTCACGCCACTTTTGACATTTTTGACACTGTTTTTTAACGATTCAATCGTTTTTCTACTATTTTGGAAAAAATGACACTAACGATACAGTTTTCTTAAATTGCACGGTAATCGGACTAAATCTTTGCTAGATTGGCTGAAATAACACATCCGTCATCTCAAAAATCCAAATTTTAAAAGACGTCTAGATTTTGAAGATTTCAAAAGATTTTATTTTAGAAGATTCAAAGTATTTCAGAGAATGTCAAAATTTTCAAGGATTTCAAGCGATTCGGTTGGAGGGGGTTTTAATAACTTTTTCACTTTCACTTCCGCTTCATCATAATTCACATCCATGGTCTTTTCGGAAATTTTAATTGTCACAACAATTGACAAAAAAAAACAACCAGCGGGAATCTTAGGAAAGCTGAAGCTGAAATGAAAATGAAAAAGATACATGAATTCCCCTTCGATATTTTCAAGTATTTCAAGGGATATGTAAATATTTTACCAAACCTAAGCGATTTATAGAATTTTCAAAGACTTAATTGCGATTTAAAAAAATTTCAAGGTACTATAAATGGCTATCAAAGATATCAAAATATTTTCAAGATTTCAAGGGATTTTAGAAACTCAAAGAATTTCTAGAGAACCTTACGCAGTAAATAAAATCAAGTGAAATTTCAAAGGATTTTCACGTGTTTCATAGGATATAATGGGGTCTCAGAGGATTAAAAGAGAAGGCTATTTCGAAAGATTTCCAGGGATTTCTACAGTATTAACAAAATTCAAGAGATTTCAAAAAATTTGACAATATGTGAGAGATTTCTAGGATTTTAAAATAAATTGAAAGATACTATGAGGTTATAAGGAATTTCCATAGATTTTAAGGAATTGAGAAAAATTCAAGTGTTTTCAGTGATTTCAGATGATTTCAATTCAATTCAAAGGATTTCCATACTTTTGGGGCATTTAAAAATATTTTAAGGGAACTGTGTAGATTTGACTTGAAAACCTGGAAGAATCTGAAAATGACCTGAAATTTTTCAAATGGCAAAAGACGTTTAAAAAACTTAAATATGACTTCTTTCTCATGCACAGTAATCCAGAAAATTGGTCTTCGATGTTGGAAGTTTGCTTACTTTATAACAAGAGTCTCCTTATTTTTAAAAATATTTCCGTTATTTTATTCATGCTATTTCTAACTAGTACACATTTTTGTCGAGAATACTATGATCAGTCATGATTTCAAACTCTAACTAAAAGTTATGATAATTATATTAGAAGATATCTGATATAAAGCCAACCTAATACATTTTGATTAGTTATTACACGGGGTATGGTGAATTGAATGGAGAATCCATAAGACAAGCTTTAATACAAAGGTCGTCACACCTCCCCCCTTAATTATACTTTTGTATTCAATTTTATTATAAAAACAAGTACGTGAAAATTTGAATATACTATAATTTAAAACACAGCTGTCTCCTTAGAATCTTGAAAAGTATAAAGATCGTTAATAAGTTATATTAAGTTCACTTGTAAAATTAATCAAATTGACCTGGAAATATTCCAAGGAATTTAACGAGAATTTACCATTTATAAGGATTTTAAAAGAATTCCGTACACAAAAAGAACTAGGCTTACTTTGAGCTAAATATTCTACTTTTTTGAGGAGCAGCAGAATCTAACCAAAAAGGTTTGAACTTGAAACTTCACAAAATATTCTTGAATCAAGTCTATTTATTGCCCTGAATTGAGATTGATTTCTGCCGTAATTTGAGATATCCGTTCAAAGCATTAGAGGATCTCAATAGATCTCACGGGCTCTTAAATAATTTCAACCGGTTTGAAACCTTTTAAGTTTATTTTTAAACATTTGAATAATTTCTCGAGGTTTTATGGGATATGTATAATAGTATGTATTTTATACCAGATCTCAAAGATAGTAAACCTCTCGATTCAATATTTGAACAATTTTATGACGCTATTTTGCTACTATTCCTAAAAACGTATGCTACTATTGACACTTTTGAATTTTTCAAATGTGACCGAGGCCTGAAATAAATAAATCAATGAAGGATATGAAAAATTGAAAACTCTCGTTTTTCAAGATAGAGTTGTTGTGTTTCTATGAATAAATAAATGCAAGAAAGTGATCGGAAGCAAGGTCTGTCTTGAAAGCGTGGTAAACCAAAAGTAATTTATATTGCGCTACCACGAGGCTGGGCCCGCAGGGCTTCTCAATCTTTGGGCACGGGTTTCTGGGTAACAAATCGCCTTGGTTGGTAATGCAGGCAGGCTGGCAAGCAGGCAGGGAGCAGAGGAAACTACGTAGCTTCTGCAAAGGGTTGTTAAGGTCCGCGCCAAGCAGGTGGAATGAAGGCGGATCGTGAGTAGCAAGATGGCGTCAGATGGATGCCCCCATTAATTAGCAGCTATCTCTCGCCGCTTGCTCGTAACTATCATTCACTCAGTCACTTCACTCATTCTCCGGAAGTACCATACTTTCCTTCCATTCTTCCTTCCCCGATTATGATACTTGATCTACAGATTTTTTGTCTTCGCGATTAAAGATGAATATGACCTTATAATTTTTTTCTACTTCAAATTGAGAGGTGAATTTTCACGTTAAATCTACATATTCTTAGGGTTTCTTAGCCCTGCACAGAAACTGTTATAGTTTTGGTCGGATATCCTTCCGTTCATTTTCCTGGGTTGGAAAGTTAGGGAAGTGAGGAAGCAGAGTGAAGGAGAAGGGAAGGAGTGAGCATGGAAGGAAAAGAAAGTGAGGAGAGAAGTAGTAGGGAAGTGATGGTTAGTAGCAAAGAGTAGGGGAGAGGAAGTAGGAGAAGTGATGTAGTCTAGTAGGGAAACTGAGGAGAGGGTGAGCAGAGAAGGGAGAAATAGGGGTTGGGGGAAGTGAAGAGGAGATGAATGATGGGAAAAGAGGGCAATTATTTGAAAGTAGGATAAGTAGGG
Organism: Andricus grossulariae; assembly: GCA_011634705.1. Lineage (NCBI taxonomy): Eukaryota > Metazoa > Arthropoda > Insecta > Hymenoptera > Cynipidae > Andricus > Andricus grossulariae. The sequence continues at coordinate 11,591 of JAABKJ010001388.1, read as the reverse complement.
AAGGAAAGAATGGGAGGGGTAGATTTGAGCGACTTAATTAACGTCGTAATAGTCTACAAAACCCTTTTCTAGTACCGCGCGGCGCCTACTTTGACTAACTTTTACATTCTCATCTCAATAAGAAGGTATTGGTTTTAAGTGAAAATTAACTTTCGCGCATTTCATCAAATCTCAAGGTTTTCGGGTTCACCGATTAAGAGGAAATGGATTTTACTTCCGAGTCTGTCTGTCGTCATCGTTGTCGACATCGTGGCCTGTTAACACGATAACTTTTGAAGGAATTATTCTGTACCATGTAAGGTAAGATAAAATGTTATAAAACAAAATTGTTCACCTTTAATAGATCTACAAAGTTTTTTTGAGCACATTTTTTGATAAAACGCAGTTTTTGTTTGAATCATGAGAAATTTTATTAAAAATAAAAAATTCCATTTTTAGGTAATAATATGCGAGATATGAAAAAAATGTGAATAATAAAAATGGTTTAACACGAAAACATCAAAAAATCTTTGGCCAACCATTTTTTGACAAGATGCACAGTTTTTGTATTGATTGTGACGCGCGGTTCCTTTCGTCGCACTTTTGTATCAACTCGGTGCGTTCACGTGGAAATGCAGCTCGCTCGAGACGAATTATTATTTATTAATTGAAATTTATTGCAAATTTTCAATGTACTTTTCTCGACGTTCTGGTGCTTTGGATCCCACCTGCAGATGTAGGCTCCCCATCATGTACTTGGCTGCAACCCAGTCCATGGATGGTGCTGTAAAAAACCAGGCTTTGTCCAATATGTCAAATTATGCATACCGCTCTTATCAGATCACTTGATTGTATTACAAAAATGCATCCATGACTGATAATATATACCGGGACAGCCCTATGTAAATTATTCAAAAATCCAACTCTACCAAAAATGCATTTCACACACTAGGCTGTAACCATCTGAAGCCTGAGAACAATGATTTATTGTGTTTTTTAAAACTTTTTTTCGGGTGAACTCGGTTTTTCATCAGCAGCCACGCACTAAGTTAAGTGCCCAATGAGTTAAAGATCTTATGAATTTAATACGATGTTTGAAATCTCTTGCGACAATGTTGAAGTATGCATAGGTTATCAAACGCCTACTTCCTGATGGTCTGGGAAGTTTCTGACAATACAACAGGTGTTTATTAAAACCGCTTTCTGATCTGGTGACAGAACTACATTGACTCCTAGATGTTCGAGATTTTCAGTGCATCTTGCGTCCACATTGCATGTAGCCGAAATCACAGTAGGATGAATAGATGCATGATTCACGCTCCTCCACATTGTCTTTACTTCATACCTTAGCTCGCTATACTTACGGACCTTGGCTGTATAGCTTGGCTGCAAGTTTCAGTTAAGTCGCCCAGAAATGTCAATGATATAGACTCTTTCATCTTTTATCTCATGCATAACGATGTCGGATCGATTGGCTCGGATATAATGATCTGGCTGGATAGTAACATCCCAGTATGAGATGTAGTCTTCGTTTTCTAAGACGTACACTGAAATGTATCTATAGGAAGGCATCCATTCCGTTAAGAATCCTAGGCTCAGGGCAAATTGTTTATGTACAATGCCCGCTTCAACATTATGCCTGTACGTGTATTCTCTCTGCGTTATTATTCGACAACCATCAATAATGTGCTTGATGGATTAGTTGTCATCTCCATACAATTGGCACCTATCAACCTCGTCTCAAGGTAACACGTGATTGCGATCATTTCCGGTGCTCATAACCCTGCCCTTAATCACAATTACAAATCCCTCCATTTTTGGAAACAAAAAATAGGGGAATAGGACCCTTTTTAGCTAGATATTGGATGCCTTACTATTCACTTCATATTGATCTAACGTTTTTGGGTGCTAGTTGTCGATATCTTTTTGTCTTTATTGCGTTTCTAATTCCTCTATGGTTTCTGCTCTGATATTCAAGGCCTCCCTTCAGGAAAAATTCAAGAGTGTGTAATCGAGATCAGCTTCACAGATGCTTCACCTTGACAACGCAGAATGCACACTCGTCAGGTACTGGAACCAGAAATTGTGTACCATGTCTGGACCTAAAGATTTCCAGTTACTTGCTCTTTTTAAAACCGCTGAAACATCTGAATCTGTGATGTTAGTCAGTTTCATATCAGGCCGTCATACCAGACCAGTAGTTAGTTATGTCTTTCGATGTCTTGGATGTCTTGCTGGTTATTTTGCTTTACACTCAGTTCACGGTAGAACCTTCTTTCGTTTGCCTGATTGTCAGATTTTGCTGCCTCATTGCTCTATTCTTATTGTATTGGCGCAGTGTAGCAGTAAAATCATCAAGTCTCTGCCGTTGGGAGTCCATAATCTCATCCAATATGGTTGGTGTGATTCTCTCGAAGTTCCGATGGTGGCTCATTTTAGTAGCATGATGTATCAGCGTTTAGGTTCTATTTCCTGACTTATATTGAATTAATCAACGTTTTTCTCCTATCACAAAGACTGTATTTTTTGGCCTAGTTCTAACGTCTGCTACAGCTGCACAATACACAAGTGTTTGGACCTCTGAAGCAGTTAGTGCGGCCTGCAAATTCAAAGCTAGTGCTGCGTGCAAAGCATGAGTAAAATTCCTTTCAAGGTGCTAAAGGTTTTCCGGGATTTCGCTCTTTACATCAACGGAAACATTAATGTCTGATTGTGGTTCCAGTGGGTCCGGTATTTGATCTTCATCATGCCAAGCACATATTCAATTAGCTTAAATCACGTATGCGTTATCCGAACTTTCCAGAAAGAGTTCATTAATAGGAGGCTTCTATTCCACGTCAATTTTGATGGTGCTATTTTTGCAGCCGAAAGCAATCTGTTGAAAGATACTGAGTGCTTTTGGTCTGCTACATTCTATTTATTTATTCTTGTGACTTGATTTAGGCACTTGAGTAAGAAAATACGGTGAATTTCTCTCCTCACACATTGCTCTCTTGTCTCACTAAGGGTGCATAACATCACTGTTTATATTTTATGTTTATGTTAATCGCCTTCTTGGTAGCTGAACCTCTGATTCTGCCCCTGATTGAATCAGGCCATCTGCCTCTGGTGGATGTGGTGATACTGATTCATCACGAGGTTGCGCAAGAACACCAGTAGCACGATTATGTTGTATTGCTTCACCGGTCGCTTCTTGATCTTGTGGTGCAGCTCCATCTAACTGCTGTTCATTATCAAAGTTTTCCCGATAAATCAACCCGTCGTATAATCTATATTACTCGGTCTTCTGAGATAAGTAGATTATTCCTGATGTCCTTCACCTTAGCAATAGGATCTCTTACTGGAAATTCCTGCATATGAGGATACTATGCACTAAACTTTGTCTTCAATTTGTATTTCCTTTTCCTTTTAGCTTCAAACTTCAAGCTTTCGTAATGTAGACGCATCAATTCCTCTTTCATGACTGTATTCTAGTTGATGCTATTTTATGTTATTTCTGTTAAGGTGTTTAACTGCAAATCTCTAACGCTAGTCAAAGCTTTCTGAACTGGTGTAGTTTATGTTCCACTGTTTACTGGTTGTCGCCGATGTTCTTTCTGGCCAGCTTTTTGTTTGGTGAGATCTGCCCGAAGTGTTTTGTCCACTATATATGTAAATTATATATCACTTTTTCACCCGAAGAGCAGTTTTTTAAAATATGTATTAGACTCTCCATGCTTGTAGGGGGTTTGGTGTTCATCTTATTACCTTTCCTCTTCGTTTTCTTCCTGTCTGACATACCTTAAAGTCCGACTACTAAATAATAATTAATTCGTCTGGAACGAGTTGCATTTGAACACACAGATCTTTTCAAAATTTGACAAGCTTCTATTAAAAAAAACATCGAAATTGAGTGAATAATGTAGGTTAAAAATTGGTTTGTCTACAGAAACTTTCATTGCCCCACTGTGAACCATATTTTGAGCACGCGAGTGAATGAATTTCAAAAACGTTGATAAAGATTAAACTTAATTCGAATGATAGTTTTTATTCGGCTTGTTGAAAACTATTCCATGAATTAAATCTGTTCATCGATAATTACCCACATTGAGCGAAAACAGATAAAATTGTTAAATGTCACTTTTCCTAAAGACGAACTGGTAAGGTAAAGTCGAGAAGCATCTGCTTTTTATCGCACAGCTACTGTGGATTGTTCACGAGCTCGTAAAGAATCCCTCTGAGAGTCATTATGACATTCTTATGGCGGATCTTCATAACCTCTGACAGATTATATTGGATCTTCAGATCATGTTCTTGGATAATGAATTTCCTATGGGAGTCGGTGAATTTTCTTTTCAAACGATTACATATCAGTATGCACTTTCAATATGAATATAATTATATAATATGTGTATCTAAGTATTTTTAAGAAACTTAAATATCAAAATTATTATTATTATATAAAATTAAATATAATAATCTACGACTCATTCATTCCGTTCATATGGAAAGACATCTTATGAAATTGTTTTACAACTTGAAGTAACATGAAGATGTTCCCCTTGCATGGAAATTCGCAAAGGAAGTTTGAAATTATTTAATTTTTAACGTTACAAGCTGGAATTTATTGATTGTGAAAGTTTCCAATCAGACAGCATATAATTTAAAGTCTTGAGAATTATTAAACTTCAAACGTTAACAATATTTAAAATTGTTATATTTTGTAACGTGAAAATGACAGTACGAAAATCATATTTTTAAGTAAAAAAATGTATTCAATCACTTTAAATGTCACTTGATACTACATATGATATGATACTCATTAATAATATATTTATTCCTTTTAAAATCCCTATAATCTCAATTTAAAATACAACGATGTTGTAGTATCAAATTTATTTATTAAAAATGTTGGGACAATTTCACTAGGACATCTTTAAAAATTGTTAAACTTCATATTAAGAGCCCTGATAGTCAGTTTTTAATTCAATAATTTTAGATTTAAACATTCGAAATTCTTTGGTTTCAATTTTTAAGTAGAAAATTGTCTGATTTTTCAAAATTATTTGATACCGTAAAGTATCAAATTAAAAGGCTTCCTAGTGGCACAATTTTTAGTTTGAAGGATTTTTAGTTAAAAAATTTCAAATCATATACCTCTATAATAAATTCAAAACAATGCAAAATTAAGGCAATTATTTCTGACACTCTAGCCTTAAAAATGAGAAGATTATGCCACCAAGTATTGAAAATTGATTTTTCAATACAGAAAAAATTCCAGAAGATAATTCTTAAGAACATGATTATTCCAACTGACATATTGGGATTTCCAATATTTTAATCTAAGAACTTTTTTTTTTGGTCATAGGATTCCTGTATTCTGATGTTGAACGCTTGATTTTCAATTGTTTTATTTCATAATTTTTAATTTGGCAATTATAATAGAATTGTTATTTTCAAACGATTTAAATTCAGTGAAAATATTTGTAATTTTTACGTTTTTGATTATAAAAATGTTTTTAAATCATAATTCTTGGCGTCTAAGTTTTTAAATTCAAAAGTTTTCAATTGTTAATTATTTAATTTTCAACGCTTTCAAATAAAAATGATACAATTTCAATTTTTTTGAATTTTAAATGTTCGAATGTTCAAAATTCTAATCTTAAATTATTGCATTTTTAACATTTTGAAATTTTCCTATTATCGAAATTCTAATCTGAAATCATTCAATTTCAAGATTATTTAATTCAAAATAAAATTGTTCAGTTTTTAACACTTTGAATTAGGAATGATACAATTTCAACTCGTCTATTGAAATTGTACAATAAACAAATTTGGAGTCCTAAATTTTTCAATTTAGAGAGCGTTTTGAATTCAAAATCGTTCTATTTTTTTTAAATTTGAAGCGCATTCTATGCATTTGCTGCTATTAAGGCTAATAGTAATGAATGTTATATACAATAGTATTTATCAATGCCGTTTCAAGGACTTAGCAATAACATTTGCACCCGTAAATTTAATCTTCATGTTTCACGTTTCAGGCAAATATGGTGCATAGTATATTGACCATGATTTGCAAACGAACGTCGATGATAAATTTTAATTAAACTTGCATCTGACAAAATAAACGTCAAAGCATACGTGTAACATGATCAGTGTATTTGAATCATGTCAGTGGATACTAATAAATATTTTCAAATTTCCCATATGTATTTAATTACGATAACGTAATGCTGGAAATATAATTTTCATTGAAAATTACATTTTAATAACGAAAATTTTAACTGAAATTTACCAAAATCTTTGCAGTGACCCAACACGAGTTAACAGTAATTATAATTAATATTTATTATTGTCTCTTTAAGGTGGCCCTTATTTATATTGTGAAAGAAAATTTTGAATCTGATTGTTCTGATTCACTAGTTTTTTTGAATGTGTGATTTAAACGAGAAAATATAGTACATGTAATTATCAAGAATACTCTAGGAACCAGATTTGGCCATAATTTTCAATATTTAAAGAAATAATCATGACTGGCTAAAATTTTTATTTCTACTTATTTTCCAAACTAATTTTTGGTTGCTTGAACAATTTTAATTTTTTGGATATTCATATGTACCTTTATGTTTGTTCCTGTTGCCCTTAGTTTTCGAACCAATTCACATTCTTTCAATAATTAAAAAATGTTGGAATAATTTTTTTCTCTAAAAATGTGTGAAGCGTAGCAGAACATCTTCGTCGATTTCCAATCGCCAAAAAAAAACATTGTCGATGGAGTATAATAGTAATTTTTGGCGCTTATTCGTGATAAAAATTGTACTAAAATTTAACAACAACAACAAAAATTCAACAGAGTTGTTAATTTTTCTACCAAAAAGATGTTATTATTAAATTAAAAACAGTTAAATACAACAAAGAAATACGAATATTCAAAAAAACAGATGCATTTTCAATCAAGAAGATTAATTTTCACCAAAAACACAAATTATCAACTAAATATATGAACATGAACTTTTAACCAAATAGTTAGATTTTCAAGTAAAAAAGATCAATTTTGAAAAAATTCAAAAGTTACATTTTCAGTTGAAAGAATGAATTTTCAAGCAAAACAGAGTAGTTTAATTTCAGTTAATAAAATTTAAAAAAAAACTAATTTTCAACAAAATAATTAAATTTTCAACCAAGAAGGTTAAAATTAACCAAAATAATAATTTTTTAACGAAGTAGTTCAACTATTAACCCAGTAGTTGTATCTTCGATCAATAAATAGGCTAATTTTAAATAAAAAACAGTTCAATTCACCAAAAAAGAAAAATTTGTAACAAAATAGATTAACTTTCAACCAAGAAGAACAATTTTCTACCAAAAAATATGAAGCTTTAACTAGCTAAAAAGATAAATCTTCATTACAAAAATTAATTTTTATTGAAGAGTAGTTCAAGTTGCAACCAAGTAGTTGAATTTTTAAGCAAAAAAGATGTTGATTTGAAATAAAAAAAAAAATTAATTTGACCAAAAAAGATAAAAAGACATAAAAATTTCGAAGTGAGAATCAACCAATTTTTTCGATATTTTCAAAAAATTGTCAGGATTTTCATACTAATTGTGCGTAAGAAAATAACAATATAAAAATAATAGTTGCTTTCCCTTTTTATCTTGACAGTCTAGTCTGGCCCAGATCTGGCACTGGACAGCCTTCCATAATATAAAAATTTTTAATTGCTAATCAGCCAAATTTTCAAAACTATTTTCAAAAAATTCTCACGATGTCTAAACTTACCAAACAAAAAAAATTAACACAATAAAATTAATATTTTTTTGTTATCGACTTCACAGTCTAGTCTGGCCCAGATCTGGCGTTGGTCAGCCTTCAATAACCTTAAAATTCTTAAGTGGATATCAGCCAAATTTTTTCACCATTTTCGTAATTTGACAGAGTGTCTAAGATTATGCATAACAAGATATTGATATATTTTAAGAATATATTTGTTTTTATTATTATCGCCATGTAAGTGTAGTCTGATCCAGATTTGGCTCTGGTCAGCTTTCCATAACAGAAATTTATATAAATTAAATTAAAATTGAAATTAGTCAAAATAAAAAATTAGCACTTGAAAAATAGTAATTTTTTTCATACCGTCTTGACTGCCCAGTCTGGCCTAGACTAGATTTAATTAAATTTGATTTAAACATAAGATACTCTGTTTTAAAAGAATATTATAGTTAATTATATTGTTTCTAGTGAATAAGTGATCCTCTTTTATAGTTGGGAATCAATTATTGTAATATTCAGTAGTCTAGTGATAGCGCGCACTGTTTCCCGTGGAGAAATCGCCATATATTTTCCCGATGACCGACCTGGCTCTGATCGGTTTAGTATCTTCGGGCCCAGATCGGGACAATTCCATGGCCCAGACCCGAGCCAGATCGGTTCAAGTATTGCAACGCCACCTAGTTGCAATTTTAGGGAAATAGTCTTGCTCTCAAACAGGGGGGTGCTTCCATTGTACTGCCCAATGTAAAGAATGTGTCATTAGAGTTGAAAACGGCCGTGCGCGGAACTAGTAGTAACTTTGTTCTACAAAACCATGCAATACCATAGGAAAAATGCATAAAAGTTACAAAATAAATATGAAAAACAATTTTAAATAATTTTTTCTGGATTGTGAAGAGTCAGGTAGTAAATGAAACTTACTTATTATTTTGTTTAATACAGGAAAAAGCGGCATAATTGACATAATTTAAAAAAAAAATTGCATGGATATTCGGGTGGACGTATAAAAAATAATTAAAAAATAAATAACGAATACACAAATTGATGAAAAAAATTGTCGAAAATATAAATGACCGAATTATAAAATTTTAAAAATTTCAAATAACTACAAGATTTTTAATTTACTACAAATAAAATCCCGAATTTAAAAATATCCGAAAATAAAATTGACCTACTTCAACACTGAATTATGAAATTGCCGAATTGTACAATTACCAAATTATGAAAATTAATTTATGAAATTATGAAATTATAAATAAAACAAACATTTTAATCAATCATTGATCAATAAATTATTCATTATTTTCGGCAATTTTAAATTTCGGCAAATTTAAATTTCAGGAATTGAAATATTGATGAGGATTTAACACATGGTTTATTTTATAATTTGGTCAATTTTATAATTCGTTCATTTATATTTTCAGTATTTTTTTCGTTAATTTGTAGTTTTGATATTTATTTTTTCCTTATTTTGTATTAGTCCCGGATATTCAAACACTTTTTAATAAAGTGATGAAGAACTAATTTTTTTGTATATTGCTGTTTTAGAATATAATGGGACTATATAATAAATATAATTATTATATCTATATATCACAAACAAGTAATACAATACATAATTATATATTATTTTCTATTATAAATAAGGAACTCTGAAATGTGATATTTTAAAAATCGAATGGACTTTGTAACGAAGCTAAAATATTCTAACATTTGTACAGTCATTCTTAAAGAAAGACCATTAACTCGTTAATTTGTGATTTTGATATTTATTCATTCGTTATTTTGTATAAGTCCCAGATATTCAAACACTTTTAAATATAGGGACGAAGAACTAATTTTTTTTGTATATTGCTGTTTTACAATATAATGCGATTATATAATAAATATAATTATTACGTCTATATATCACTCAGTGCAGGGAATCTCGGCGCGGTGCTAGGGGGACCCCACTTGCAGATAAAGGGGAATCCCATATCTTTACAATTGTCTGACATTCTTTTTACTTATAGTTAAATAGTTTATACATTAAATGTTTTATCATTAAAATATGTATTTAGATTCTTATCTTTTTTTCAAACATATTTTAGAGTATTGAGATGTTAAGATCAGTAGCTATGTAGTTATATCTTAGTCCATAAGAATGATCAAAAAATGACTAGGTAATCTCAGCGCAGTACATGTAGAAATAGGGGAATCCTGCCTGTAAAGTAGACGCATGACACTTGCAGGGAATACCTCTGGACGTTGGAGGAATCCCAGTGAGCATTGGAATACTGAGTGACGTAATCAGTTATTTACACGCGATTGGTAAGGTAGGCTCCTGATGAAGCGACTGAAGCTTAATCTATAGCTGGGGATGTGTACTATTAAGGCCCATGACAATTACCTGACATTGGTAACTCAGCCTGGAACAGAACCTTAAACTTAGCTTGGAACAGAACCTCACAATGCTTACTTTGCAAAAATATCCATTACCAAACTCACTGTTTTACCTACTTAGCATGAAACAGAATCTAAAAATTACCGACCTGTCTGCTTTACAGACTGAAGGTGCAATGCTATCGCAGCAGGAATCTGCATTACCAGCCTCACCGTGTTAAAGACTGCTGATAACTTAGCATGGAACAGAACCCTTACTTGGTCGGTGGTGCCCTCTGTTGGTTTCAGTAACTTGCGACTCTCTACCTTACCGATCTACAGTAAAATGATAATATTAAAAGTTTTCGACCTGCCTGTTTTACCGACTGATATTAGCATGATTATCTACCTTACCGACATATGATAAAATGCTAATATAAAAAATTACCGGCTCACCTGTTTTACCGACTGATTGTAATAAACTGTTTTGCCGATCAATGGTCACTTAGCATGGAACCGAACCTTATAAAGCTAACCTAGCAGGGATCCAAACTGATAATATTCCGGCTGTCGGTAACTTGCGACGGTAGCGCCATCTGTTGCCACATTAGGAAACTGCATTATCGATATATAGTGATCATGGCGATGGCGCCACCTGTTGACACATTAGGAAACTGCATTACCGACTGAGGCCACTTACCGACTGCTGGTAACTTAGCATGGAAGAGAACCCTTTCTTTGTCGGCGGCGCCATCTGTTGGTGTCGGTAACTAGCGACGGTGGCGTCATCTCTCGGAATTTAGTCTCGTGCCCGTATAGCCCTACTACTGACAATATTTCGGAGAATTGAGTCTTTCATTGAAAAAAGCATTTAAAATATTAATTTTTGCTTTATTCAAACAAATGATTAAGAGGGAATCGAATATATTGATAATTTTTCTAATAAAAATATCTTAAAAACTTGAAAAAACTACACGATGCGGGAATTCAGCCCAGAACCTTACGTCATGATCATGAAATTCGTGATTATTTAGACCAATATTTGTTATAAGTTTGTCTAGTCGTCCCGAAATTTCGAGATGACTGACGTAGCCTACTTGAAAGGATATTTTCTCAAAACTGGTCAAATATTGGGTCCTGCACGGAAAAAATTCGTTGTTAAAATTTTAAATGACTGAGTCAACCACTCTAGGATAGGGCCAAACGTATGTCATAAATTGGAAGTATCCTGATTAGAAACTTTGATTGATACATATTTGAAAAATAGCAAGAATCGTAGAAAGTACAAAAGACTTTCAATGAAAATTCGAAGACCAGAGGAATAGAGTTCTTGAAACACACATGCACTAATGCTTCGAAGCCAGTCAATGAAACTTTCGATGTCTCCTAACGAGTTTTTAGATAACAGTGTTGCCAAATTTAAAAAAATTATTTCAAGGTTTTATTTCATGATGTTATAGTTACCCACATAGGCTTATGCTTGAGTTATATTTATTTT